>JBBPMM010000414.1:0-24804 GCA_038090335.1 Solioccasus polychromus
GCGCTCACAGATGATGATGGTAGAGGTTAAAGACTCTATTCGAACTCAGCTGTGGAGTTCGAATATTTAACTACGTACAAATATGGTAATTACTACTTATGGTAAGCTTATATAGTCCATTGAAGTGCTAGCTACAATAGCGCACATTCAACAGTCTTCATGTCCACACCTGTTCTTCACCTACCAGATATGACTTCCCCATTTTTTCTCATGACTGACGCTTCTCTAGTTTCCACTGGAGGGGTTCTTATGCAAAAGAATGCTAATGGAGATCTTCATCCCTGCACTTATCTGTCAAAAACCCTCTCTCCTGCCAAACGAAATTACAACATCTATGATCGAGAACTCCTTGCTGTGATCCATGCCCTCTATGAATGGTGTCACTATCTTCAGGGCACTTTTCATCCAGTTACAGTTCTCACTGATCATAAGAATCTTTCTTATTTCCATGAACCACACAAACTCTCTCGCCATCAAGCCTAATGGCTTCTCTTCCTCCAAGACTTTGATCTTTATTTCATTCATCAACCTGGTTCACAGATGGGCCCTGCTGATGCACTATCCTGGAAGGATCATGTTGATATGGCTGATGATAATCAAGCTATCACCCTTCTTCCTGATGATATCTTTATCTGCTCGATTGACCTTGCTCTTAGCAAGAAAGTTGCTCAATCTTCCACTTCTGATCCTTTAGTCCTCAATGCCATCGCCAAATCTTTTGAGGATTCTCCTTTGTTTCCCCACTCTTCCCTATGGGACTGGACTTTTGATGATGGCAAATTATACTTCAAAAATCATCTCTATATTCCTGAATCCCTCCATCATGATGTCATTTCATCAGTCCACTCCTCTTTTGCTAGAGGACATGGTGGTATTTTCTGTACAACCACTTTGGTTGCTTGCGACTTTTGGTGGCCTGGACTTTCTACTTTTGTTTGTTGCTTCATTTCTGGCTGTGCCATTTGCCAACAAAATAAAGTTAACACTCATCCCATGGTACCCCCACTCTCTCCCATCCCTTCCTCTGCCTCTCACCTGTTTGAACAGATTTCTGTTGACCTTATCACCAACCTTCCTCCCTCTCAAGGTTTTGATTCTATTTTGGTCATGGTTGACCATGGACTTATGAAGGGGGTAATTTTCTCACCCTGCTCTAAATCAATCAATGTGGAAGGCATAGCTCAACTCTTTTTGGAGAAAGTATTTCCTCATTTTGGTCTACACTCTATGGTTATTTCCGATCGAGGACCCCAATTTGCCTCAGCCTTTGCTTGAGAACTCTCCCTACTCTTGGGTTATGACCTACATTTGTCTACAGCCTATCACCCCCAAATGGATGGCAAAACAGAGCAAGCAAACCAATCTCTAGAAACTTACCTACAGATTTTCTCTGAAGGTTGCCCCAATAGATGGGTAGATCTTCTTCCTATGGCTGAATTCTTCTACAATTCTAATGTCCATTCATCTACCCAGAAAACTCTGTTCTCTCTGATGCTCAGTTATGAACCCAGAGGATTCCCCCTCTTGGAAAGATGTTTATCCCTGCTCTGGAAAATCATCTTTCCCTGCTAAAAGAAGCTTGGAAAGAAGCCTTAGTGGCTCATGAGAATGCTGCATGAATTATGAAAGAACAAACTTTTTCCAAATTTAAACCCTAGAAAGTAGAGGATAAAGTTTGGTTAGAAACACAAAATCTCCATTTCTGTCATACCTCAAAGAAACTCCTCCCACAACAGGAAGGACCCTTTGAAATTTCCAAGGTCATCTCACCTCTTGCATATGAACTCCGATTACCCCTGTCCTGGAAAATTCATAACATCTTTCATGCCTCACTCTTATCGTCCTATCTGGAAACTCTGGAACATGGACCCAATTTCTTAAGGCCACCATCTGAGGAGATAGAAGGAGAAGAAGAATGGGAAGTTGAGGATATTCTTAATCACTGTGGGACATGAGGATGGTGACAATATCTCGTAAAATGGAAAAGGTATTCCTCTGCTGAAAACACTTGGGAACCAGAGTCTAATTTGGGGAATGCTTCTAAGGTCTTACAGGAATATAAAGCTTGATGACATCTTTGAAAGTCTGCATCTGACCAAGTTCTAACTTTCATCTCAGAGCTCCATTCATCCATCACCTTCCTTCTCCATGTCTACCTCTGCTATCTACGCCAAATGTCTCCCAGTTTCTTATCATTGCCTTCTTTATGGAACCATCCTTGCTGATCCCCATCCCCTCTTCTGCATCAAACACAACCCTTTTTGGCCCCAAGCTCTTTCTCTTCAAGCAATGGTACACCTGTACCATCAGCTATATACCACTGATCTCCTTTATCAATGTGCCAACTCAGGGGCCAATTTTACTACCCATCAAGTGGTGGATCATTCTGTCCAGCAGATGCTGGATACTCTTCTAGACTTAATGCATGACGAGGGATTTTGGTTCTTCGTGAATCATATCCCTCACTCTCTTGTACCAACTCTCCTGTCACTTGTTGCTGGTCTTACCCCTTTAGAAGCAGATCGCTATCAAGGTCACCCTCTTACCACCACTGATCATATTATGCCCTGATTCTTTCTACCAGTCTCAAGTCATCCCACAACACCTCCCCTGTTGTAGAGGTTGATACACCTCTACATGTATAACCTTATGTTTTCTCTGTTTCTATCACTCGAACACTTTACTTACCTACATTTCATGATAGTCTGGTGAATAGACTGAAAGGTGGTTGAATGGACTACTAGTCCTGGCCACCTGGGGATAGTCTGAGGGGTAATGGGAAGCGAATAGGTTTGCCCCAGAGGGACTCTATTGAAGTAGGGTTAGTCCTAGAATGAAGTAGGGCATGTACAAAGCAGTCTGGTTGTATTCTGGACTGTCGTAGATAGTAGTCCAGTAGTTGTAGAGCATGATGAGGTGTGAAGACTGGTGGTACAGTCCAGAAAACAGTGCAGTTGATGGTATAAATGGTGAGGGAGACGGTTTCCCAACGGTGATGGTAAGTGAGCAAATGGTAGCTGTCATTTCAAATGACGAATACAGAATTTTATAGTCTGGGTACACCCGGACTTCTAAGTACCACATGGAAGAAGTACCTGATGACATAATAAAAATGACAAAAGGCCTGAATGTCAAAAGTGACGTCAAAGCCATGAGCATAAGGGTAAGTAATAGAAAGGACTAATGAAAAGAGTAATGGAATAATGAACAACAAGATATGGAATAGTCTGGTCGGTATATGCACAAGTCCGGTCAGTATATGCACAAGTCTGGTCAGTCTACATCAGACTGGGTGAACTATCGGTCTGGACTATTGTTAGACATGAGGGAACGAGTCAAATAAAAGAATAGAGGTATAGGAAATATAGAAAATGAAAGGATATACATGTAGAGGTGCACCAACCTCTACATCTGGGGGGGACTTTGCTTCTGACCATCCCCAGTCAGGTCACATAACAGTGAGAAGACGTGTTGAAAAGTCATGGCTGGGTGCGGGGTTCGCTTAACAGTCTTTGCTTCTGACTGTCCCCAGTCAGATCTTCATAATGGTAAGAATGCATGTGTGAAAGTCGTAATTGGTAGGGCGCTTGGTAAATGGTCTTTGATCTTCTTCAACCAAGTCCATCTATATTTGCTTCACAATGTCCTGAACGAAGAATCTAGTCTCGAGCCAACATGTTGTAGAGGTTGATACACCTCTACGTGTATAACCTTATGTTTTCTATGTTTCCATCACTCAAACACTTTACTTACCTACGTTTCACGATAGTCTGGTTCATCAGTCTCCACAGTCCAGGACAGACCAGTTGGACTTGTGCGTACACTGACCAGACTACTCTTAGACATGTTTTTTTACTTGGTTACTATCTTTGTAAGTTTCCCCTATTTTTACTTTACCTTTCGGTTCGTAGCTCCGACGTCACCCTAGATGTTCGGGCTACTCGGGACTGAGTTGGGATTTTCTGTTGCAGCCCATCAGGGTCTGTATTTCATATTCCCGGTCTCAATCCATTTCCTTTTATATTATTAGGTACATAGACCATGCATCTCTCCATACCTACATAGAAGTCTGAGTATGCCCAGACTATAAATTTTGTACTCGTCATTTGAAATGACAGCTAGCTTTCTACTGTTTGCTCACCACCATCACCGTCACCATTGGGATACCGCTCCCTCACCATTTTCACTGTCTACCGCACTGTTTCTCTTGACTGAACTGCCAGTCTTAACGTATTTTAATGACTTACACCAACCGGACTACTGTTATGACCATCCAGATGCAGTCCAGACTATTATCATTCATGCCCAACCTTCATTCTTGGACTAATCCCTTGCTCTAGAGTCCCTCTGGGGTGAACATAAATCGCCCACCCATCACCCACAGACTACTCCCAGGTGGCCAGGACTAACAGTCCATTCAACCACCTTCAGGTCTTTTCAACATTCCAGTCTATGGCTGATGCTATCAGAGTGTCTGTTTGGCCAAGATGTTACCAGATGACCGTGAAGGACTGGAGGAGGATAATAGGATGGTGGTACAGTGGTTTGGGGCAGTGATGGTGACAAAGCGAATGGTATGGAGTGGGCCAAGATGGTCTGGTAATGGAGCCTGAAGACAAGGTTGCAACACAGATGAGTGGATACAAAGAAGGATGGCATGGGCCAGACAGCATGGTTTGAGTAGACCGAGGTATAATGCATGAGGGATAATGATCGAGGCAGTAGATCTGGCAGCAGAGTAGAAATAGCAGCATGTTAGAACAGAAAATCGTTGAAATGTAAAATGTTAAAGAAAATGGAAATGAAAAGTGAAAAGAAATTGAGAAAAGGACTGAAAAAAAAGGGGGTTTGGAGTGTAAGACTGGCTGGACTATACCGGTCTGATGATGCAGGGTACCACCCAACTTGTTTTCTTCGGTCTACTTTCGCATCTATTCCAACTGATGATCCCATAGAGACGTTTCTTGGGTGCAAGGTACTGCTCGACTTGTTTTCTTTGATCTTCTTTCTTTGTCTACTCCTAGCATACTTCCTGGACTATGATGGACTGTTTTTTGAGATGGTTTATCTGTAGGTATATCAAAGTGCACCGTGTCCTCATACATGTTTGAAGTCTGAAAATATATAGTAGATATCGGTTATTTTTGGGACACATTAGAGAGAGAGAAACAGAGAGAGAGAGAGATATAGAAAGAGATACAAGACCAGACTGATATAATGAGATGAGAGATTGTCTGTAGAATATTTTTAGTTGTTTTTCATTAGACTGTTTTTATAATTTTTAGTTGGCTTTTTGTTTTATAGAGATCACCGGATGAAACCCAGGGTGAAACAGAGAGAGGAAATCTACATATAGGTAAGACCGGTAAGGTCAATCGTCTGGACTATAGTCTGATGACTCTTCCTGGTCTGGTTCGTCAACATCTTCATCAACAATCTTGTCTAATTCTTCCTTGTCAAGACCTGTAAGTTCAGTAACAGGAATGGAAGAACGAAAATGAGGGTAATAGGGTATAAGACGAAAAGCAGCATAGTGAAGTCAGGAGGTTGCACTGTCCAACTCTGCTAAGATATAGGATCCTCCAGTAGTCTGGCAAAGAACCACCATTGAACCAAGATACCTCAGCTTCATCTTTCAGTTGAGTTCCTTTTCAACATGCATATTTCAGACTAAGACCAGATTTCCTGGCTGGAAATCAAAGTCCTTGATATGATTCTTGAATGAAGCTTTGAAATGCTTCACAGATTCGAATCGAGCCTTGCAGACTTGTTCACTGATGGCTTCTAAGTCGTCATGATGCTTTTGGAGCTGGTGAGCTCTCCAAGCAATTAGTCCAGATGGTGAGAGTGGATCTGCATCAGGAAGTGGAACAAGGTAAGTAGCTTCAGCAATATCAAAAGGGAAAAGTGGTTCAATGCCATGAACCATAAAATAAGGGGATAGACTGGTAGACCGGAGTATGGTAACTCGTTCGGCCCAAAAGACTGAGTGAGCAGCAAGGCGCCAGTGAGACTCCCCCCCCTGGGAGGTTTTAATGATGGCCTCCCAGACATCGAAATGGCGTCTTTCAACAATACCATTTGCCTGAGAGTTATAGGGGGAGATCTGGATGTGGCGAATCTTATACTGGTCTGCTAGTATATTGAGTGCCTGGATAAAAGCTGGACCATTGTCAGTAACAATCTCAGATAGAGTACCCCATCGACAGAGGATATCCTTGAAGATGAAGGAGGCTAGAGCAGCACCATTTTTGGAGCATTGCATACACCACTCTGGATAGGATGTGAGTGCACAGCATGCTTGGACTATAAACCTGTAACCAGCCAATTTCGGCATTAGCATTGTATCAATATGGACTTTTTGAAATAGTCTGCTGACTACTGGCATGAAAGGAGGGATATGAAAATGACTTGTCTGCCGAATCTGGCATTCATGACAAGTTCAAACAAACCATTAGACATTGTCAACAAGCATGGGCCACCAGAACCAAAGTAAAAGACGACTCTGGACTGTGAATACGCCCTTGTGACCAAGGTCATCATGTGCTTCTTTGATAAGATGAAAGCATTGATGTTCTGGTACAACTAGTTGGTGGTGGCTGTGGGGTTCACGATGCCAAAGACAACCGTTGAGGATAAAGAACTTGGAGGCCAAGTTAACAAAGGACTGGAAGTCCATGTCTGACATATCAGCAGGGTGAACTCGAGTCTTGAGGAAAGACCGAATGAGGGCGATTCGTGCCTCACAAGCAATGGCCTTGGAAGACCGAGGGATTTTGGGGTAGTCCAAGGACTCAGTGGGTGAGGACGAAGAAGGGGTCAGTGTGGGAGGTAAGACTGGCGAGACAAAAATGGAATGAAAAGTCAAGTAAGGCGGTGGTGCAGAATAAGTGGATAAAATGGAGGAGGTCAAGGGTGGTGGTAGTCCAGATGATGAATGGTTGGAGAAGTGCGTATGGATGGTGGGAGAAGCAAAAGGAAAAGATCTATCATTGAGAAGGGTAATAGAGAAGGAGTAAGAATCATCGATCCAGTCCTCGAAGTCAGATTCTTCAGAAGGATCGTTGTTATGCTAAGGCTTAGCAGCCTAGCTTATCGATGGTTAAGTCGAGCTCGATAGTATAATCGATGTCAATGATGGGGCCAGATCCCCACTATAATGATGATGAGTAGGAGAATTCCTTCTTGAGCAAAGTCATACTGGATGGCAAGATCTCAGTAAGGGACAACCACAATATAGACTATGGCCTGGAGGGATAGTTGGGCAATGGGAAAGACTAGAGCAAAGAGAGGCAGTTTGACTTGGGGGATCTCACCCTCAGGTAGCTTGCTGGTTACTAAGCTTTATTGGCATAGAACTAGCTAAAGTACAAGGGAAGTGCTAGGGGTATTTATAGGTCTGGGAAGGTGCACAGACCAAGTACAAAAGGAGTATCCTTCTAGAATGTTCCGGAGTATTTACTAAGAAAGGAAGCATACAGCTCCGGTGCTGTGAGGCAAAAAGATGAAAAGTATGACTAAGTGTATAGGGGTCAACATCATGTAACAATCGTCATCAGACTGAGGGCAGCGGGATAGTTCGTCTGGTCCAGTGTGACATTTTGCAGGGATATGGCGAAGCTGAAAATGGAACAGCAAAATACCAGCGATCCACTGATTGATGGTCGTGTTTGGCTGTAAGTCTGGGTTGTTGATCATACCCTTGACATACTTCGTGTCCATTTCAATGATGAGGTTAGTTACTCCAAAAATGAAAACTTGGACTGAGCGAAGAGCTTGAAATAGTCTGTAAAGCTCGAGTTTAGCTTGAGAATAATGGCTCTCAACTTTGGTCAGGCTGATAGACCCGAACTGGTTAGGATACCGCTTTCCATCAGCTCCCTCTTGTGAGAGGATGAAACCGACTGCAATATGAGACATGTCCACAGCAAGGACTACTTCTTGGTCGGACTCATAGTCCATTCATCGAAGTGCCAGAGACCGAACAATTTCGTCCTTGAGACGAGCCATAGCTTCTCATTGGGCATCTCCCCATTCAAATGGGACACCCTTCCAAGTAAGGTTTACAAAAGGATGAGCAATAGCAGCGAAATTTCTGATGTAGATACTTACCACTCCACAAGTCCCTAAGAACCCGCAGACTTGTGTTAGGTTTGTGCACTCTGGCCAGTCTCATATTTTCTGGACTTTGGCCTCATGAGCAACACGACCTTTGAATGTGCATTTATGACTGACAATAGTCGCTTCCGGTGCTGCCAGAATGAACTTCTTAGCAGAGACTGTCACATTGACATTCTGGAGTTGCTGGAGAATTCTGTGGACTATGGTTAGATGTTCCCAGATGAATTGACAAATCCCTGGGTTGTCCAGGATGGTCTTGTATGACCCATCCAGTCTCTGATACTGAGTGGTACTGGACTTCACCAGGAGATCATTGACAAATGGCATGGTATGGTGAGGGATTTCATCTTGAAGAATAAATGCCATATCGGCTTGGTAGATCTGTACAGCATTAGTATGACCCATAGGAAGAGTAGTAAGACGATGTGGCCCAAGTGGACTATTGAATGTGGTCATGTCTTGGGAGTCCACATGGAGTGGTCTTGATCGTAGCCTGCAAATAAGTCCATCATGCCATAGACAGCACTTCTGCTGAACAATTCGGCTAGATGCTCAACAAATGGGGGAACTGAAGAGTCCTGAATAGTAACTGCATTAAGAGGTTGTAAGTCATGGACAAGGCAAAGGGACTTCTTGTCCTGCTTAAGGACACAAAACCAGCACAACCAGTATGCAGCGGCTGAAGGTTCATATACTCCAGATGCAATATGGTCTTTGATGATTTGGATCGCCTGGTCCCAAGTGGAAGGGGGTATTGGTATGTTTCGAAGTACCCATGGCGTGTGGGGTATGGTCGGTATCTTGACTGGCAGGAAGTAGCATTTGTCTAATCGGCCCCGCTCGGTAGCGACCCAAGCAAAGGCTTTTTCGTGATTGAGAATGATCCACCAGACTAATTTTACTTCTTCAGGCCAAAGCCATTTGGCAGGGTCGAGATCTAAAGTGTCAGCATGTTCCTGAGTGAATCATTTCCCAGGGATGAAGTCCGGGGGATGGGTAGGTAAGGGTAATAGTCCAGAGAGAGGATCATCAGGAAGTCGATGCAGTATGCGATACTCCTCCTTGAGAGGTGCTGCAACTGGCCGGACTTTCTTAGCAACAGGCTTATATGCCCAAATATGAGTTTTAAGATCATAGGAAAAGGAGGAAGCAAAAGCAGAAATATGAGAAGGGATTAGAGACGATTGAGTCGAAGAAAGATAGGAAAGCATAGAAGACTGATAGATTGGTCAGTAGTCTGAAACATATGACCAGGGTATAACAGAAGTCCAGTAGGAAGTCTGGTTTGGTAGTGTTAAAGAAAGAACATCAAAACTCTCTCCCCGACCAGTTGGTGGATCATCAAAAGCTAAAAACCCATCTTGATGATGGACTGATGATTAGCACAAGGAAGATTTTGGCGACACCATGGACATCCTTCAGTCCGGGGCCAGGTAGGTAGTTTATACTCTTTTCCAGAGTTCAGGTCATGAAGCATGATATTCTGTGAACCGTCTGGGAAATCATCAGTAGTAGTGATCAAAAGACAATGGAATGGTCGGCCAAGTAAGAGATCGAAGTTGGCCTGGGGAATGTCCTGGACTTGTAAGGAAACCTCTCCAGCACCAAAGTCAAGGCAGAGGTTTTCGATGACACCAATAGTTGACTCTGTGGTGGTATTTGTGTTCGACATGGTCATGACATGATTGGACCAGACTGGCACTTTAAGGGTCTCCCACACCCATTTGGGCATGGCGATAATCTCTGAGCCTAAGTCCAGTACTCCAGTGATAGTCCTGGTTGTCCCTGCGACTCTAGCTTGGATAGACCTAAGGGGAACACTATGGTGAGTGACAGTTAGTCTGTTATCACTTCGAGTGACACTGTTGCCAAATTGATGAGCAATCTCTCCAGGATCTCGACCTGAGAGTTCGTTAACATGGATTGCATTAGCAGAGACTGAGATGTGCTTCAAAGTCGATAAGTCCTTGAACTGTTTTCAGACTTCTGGCATGACAGAAATAAGATCTTTAAATGGGACTGGTATCATCATTTCAAGTACTCAGTCTATGATTCTCTTTGGGGCAGCCTCGTCCTCCAATGGGAAGGAGTAACGAAACTGTCCAGATGGAGCTGGTGTGGATGGATATATGGTGTCGGTATGAGGTTTAGGAGCGGTCGATGATGATGATGGAATGGAAGGTGCTGGCTTTGGAGCAGGTGGAATCACAGGTGGAGCAGCAGGGGTGACCAGTCTAGACTGTTCTGATGGCTTAGACCAAGCTGCAATGATCTCGGGGGATTCAATATCCTCTTCGATAGTAGGAGACCGAGGGGCTGGACGTGCAAGACGGTGAGACAGAATTTCTACACCATTGAAGCAGACGCATTTGCCCTTGTCTTTGCTTTGGTCTGCTTGAAAACTCACCCAAGCATGTGATAGGTAAGCACAGAAGTCCAGGTCGTCTAAGTCTAGACTATCTTCATCATCCCAAGACTCTGCTACAGAAGTCCTTAGGATGGATGTATCAATATCTAAAACAGCATCAATCTTGTGTGGATAGAGAGAAACTATGCCAGTTGTGACAACTGAGCCAGCGCCCGAAGCGGACTGTGTGGGCAACCAGTCTATGTGTTCTCGAAGACACTGAATACCAGGGATGTGAGGGATGGGTTGCCCATTGGCGAGGTACAATTGGCCGTCGACCCCTTGGGATGCCTTTCTGGTCTGAATATAACTGTCTATGTGAGGGCAGCTATTCATAAAGTGAGCTGAATTGCCACAAAATGCGCACTCTCTCAGTCTAGAAGACCACTGGAGGTTCACCTGTTCCTGCTTAACAACAGGAGCGCCACCGGGCAGTGGGGCCTGTGATACTTGCGAAGCTGGGAATGGTGCTGCCCAGGTGGGGTAATACAGTTGGGTGGTCTGTGTCTGACTGATTGTAGGTAGTGGTCAAAGAGCAGAACCTGTGAGGAGAAACTTGGCCACGTCAATGGTGTCAGCAATCTCATATGGGTCAGATGGGTGGTGAGTAATGTTGGTGATAAGTAAATGCTGCTGAACTTGTTGTCCCAAGTCCGGAGGTAGTCTGGCAAGGAACAACATGTCGCAGTTGAGTTGGGAAAGCTTCCTGTTCATGATAAGGAACTTGGAAATCTTTTGGAACTTTTGTTGGTATTTGCCAAGGTCTTTGATAGTCCGCATTGGCTTGGCTTGGTACTCCTGGACTAGATATTGGATGTCAGCATGACAATATCGGTTAGTACCTTCACAACCAGGATATAATTCTTTAACAGCTGCAATGAAATCATCCCAGTCAGTGGGAGCAGCTGAAGCTTTGTCTAGAAGTGCCCATCCTTCAGACTCTTCTAAGTCCATGTACCGGATGGCAGCACGAATCTTTTGAGCAGTGGTAAGACCGACAGCAGTACCAAGTTTGTCAACATCTTCCAGGAACCTGGGAAGAGCAGACAGAACCTTCCCATCAAAGGTGGGTGCGTTCTGGGTGCCATGAAGAGGCATGGTAATGGAGGTTGGGTTAGACATTGGAATAGTTTGAACAGGTGGAAGGATAATCGCTGGTGGGACTGGAGCAGGCGGTGGAGCGATAGTAGAGTAGTCCAGTAAGACCAACATAGACCAAGACAGACAAAAGAGATAAGATAGAGATGATGATGATGAAGAGGAAAGTGGTGTAAGAGGGGACAGTGGAGTGCAAGGGGATGGTGGACATTCAGATGCAGAGGAGGGAAGTGGGAGAATGGAGGGAATTGGAGGAATTGGGGGAATTGCTTCAGGGGACTCGAGTGGATAAAGGCACCAGGTATTTGGTCGCTATCAGTAGTGACATTGGTACCAATAATGTCAGCTGAAATGTCATCAGTTATTGACAGGTCAGAGTCTGAAACTCTAGTCGAGTGTAAAGACTCTGGTGGCTGTGGCTGTCTGTCCAGTGATGGCAGCATGCCTGATTGAGACTGAAGTTCTTCTGACCAATCAGGCTTCAGACCCAACAGGGGTGTATCCAAGTGAGATGAAGTGTCCAGGTGAGATGAGTTGTGACATGCGTTAGCAGGTGGAACCAGTATCAGGATACTGTCACCTGATATGTCCAGGTTTTGGAACTCAGCTAGTAAATTTTCAACTTCTAAATGGTGGTTAGTTGGTTGAAGACTCTGTCTGGAACCCTGGTTAGGGTCCCTTGCGGTGGGCTCCAGTTGAATAGACTGATAGGTGGTTGAATGGACTACTAGTCCTGGCCACCTGGGGATAGACTGAGGGGTAATGGGGAGTGAGTAGGTTCACCCCAGAGGGACTCTATTGAAGTAGGGTTAGTTCTAGAATGAAGTAGGGCACATACAAAGCAGTCCAGTCATATTCTGGACTGTCGTAGATAGTAGTCTGGTAGTTGTAGAGCATGATGAGGCATGAAGACTGGCAGTACAGTCCAGAAAACAGTGTGGTCAATGGTATAAACGGTGAGGGAGACGGTTTCCCAATGGTGATGGTAAGTGACAAATGGTAGCTGTCATTTCAAATGACGAATACAGAATTTTATAGTCCAGGTACACCCGGACTTCTAAGTACCACATGGAAGAAGTACCTGATGACATAATAAAAATGACAAAAGGCCTGAATGTCAAAAGTGACGTCAAAGCCATGAGCATAAGGGTAAGTAATAGAAAGAACTAATGAAAAGAGTAATGGAATAATGAATGACAAGATATGGAATAGTCTGGTTGGCATATGCACAAGTCCAGTTGGTCTACATCAGACCAGGTAAACTATCAGTCCGGACTATTGTTAGATGTGAGGGAACGAGTCAAATAAAAGAATAGAGGTATAGGAAATATAGAAAATGAAAGGATATACATGTAGAGGTGCACCAACCTCTACACCAGTTTGTCGGTCTGTGCAGTCCATGACAGACCGGTTGGACTCATGCATACACTGACCGGGCTAATCTTTGCTACGTTTTCTAACTTGATTACCCTTTTTGTAAGTTCCCCCTATTTTTACTTTACCTTTCAGTTTGTAGCTCTGATGTCACCTTAGACATTTGGGCTACTCAGGACTGAGTTGGGATTTTCTGTCGCAGCCCATCAGGGTCTGTATTTCATATTCCCAGTCTTGACCCTTTCCTTTTATATCACTAGGTACATAGACCATGTGTCTCTCCATACTTACAAGTCTGAGTATGCTCAGACTATAAATTTTGTACTTATCATTTGAAATGACAGCAAGCAGCTAGCTACTGTTTGTTCACCACCATCACCGTTACCATTGGGATACCACTCCCTCACCATTTTCACTGTCTACTGCACCGTTTCTCTCGACTGAACCACCAGTCTTAACATATTTAATGACTTACACTGACTGGACTTCTGTTATGACCATCTGGACTGTGTCTGGACTATTCTCGTTTGTGCCCAACCTTCATTCTAGGACTAACCCTTTGCTCTAGAGTCCCACTGGGGCGAACATATCGCTCCCCCATCACCCTCAGACTACTCTCAGGTGGTCAGGACTAACAGTCCACTCAACCCACCTTTCAGGTCTTTTCACTGTCCTCTTCCACTCATAGATCTCGTCATCGCCCTCATTGTCAACCAACACCCTACTCACTCCCAACTAACCCTCAGCTCTCATCTTATGAGAATTCACCTACTCTTCCTGTCCCACCTCCTGCCCAACCTACTTGGACCCCATCCCCCAATCGTCCTTTGTCTTGGTCTCCTGCCCCTTCTCAGCCTACTACACCATTGCCTGAGATCCTTCATCAGGCTCTTAATGATCTTAGGTTTACTTCAGCAGACAGTAGCACTGCATCCTCATTCAGGTCTCCTGACCATCCCATCAATGTCGATCATCTTCCCAATTCTCCTAATCAATGTGGACAATGTTTCAAATGTCAACAATGGGGACATTGGTATTTGGAATGTCATGAGTATTGATGCCCTAAGTGTTTCTTATGGGCACCTGGACATCAAAAAGATTCTTGCTGAGGACTTCCCTGTGACAGTTGTGGAGTACAAGGGCATAAGGTAATTTATTGCCCAAATGTCATGACTAATCCTCCCATTGCTACTTGGGTGGCTGAAGAGAACTCCTCTTCAGGTGGTGAGAATAATAGTCCAGTTCAGGTGCATAAAATGCCATCATGACCCCTGGCAAAAGAGAAGTGGACGAATGAAACAATGTCATGACAGAGGGGTTCAGGAATATAAAGATGGTTTTTAAAATAGAGTTTGCCATTGTCAAATGACCAATCAAGGAGCACAGAACAAGGAAAGAGAGGAGATCCTTGAGTGGCTTTATCAAGTGTGGCAAGGACAAGTGGGTCAGAAGAAGAGGAGCAGGTAATTTTATCAGAAAGTGCAAGATCAATAGTATGAACAAAAATGTCATTGGAAAGAAGTGTAACTGCTTGGTTATCGTCTGCTGTATCGACATGGTCTTTGCATGAAAGTGTGTCCACTGGGCCCATATGGATTCCAGGTTGATGGACAAAGGTGAGGTCGAAATCCTGGAGGAAAAGAAGCCAGTGGGCTTGTCAGTGGGAGAGTTTGCATGGTTCCCAGAAGTAAGAGAGGTTTTTGTGATCAGTGAGGATGGTAATGGGATGCAAAGTACCTTGTAAATAATGTTGCCATTCGTAAAGAGAATGTATGACAGCAAGCAGTTCTCAATCATAAATATTGTAGTTCTGTTCCACTGGGGAGAGGGTTTTGGATAGATATGCACAAGGATGCAGATCACTGTTAACGTCCTTTGCATGAGGACACCCCTGGTTGCTACCAGGGAGGCATCCATCATAAGAAAAAAGGGGATAGTGGTGTCTAGGAGTCAAAGGACAGGGGTGGACATGAAGATATGTTGAAGGGAGCAAAAGGTGGCTTTGTGCATCCCAGTCCACAGCCATGAGGTAGACTTCTTGGTGAGGTTGATAAGTGGTTGGGCAATGGTGGAAAAATTGGCAATGAATTTTCAGTAGAAATTGCAGAACCCCAAGAATGACCAGACTGCTTTAATGGATTGGGGAGGTTGCCACTCTTGGATGGCCTTTAATTTGGTAGGGTCCATCAATGCATGGTGATTCCCAATGATCATGCCCAGATATTCCACCTTGGAAACATCAAATGAGCATTTTGAAAGTTTCAAAGAAAGGCAGAGGTCTTGCAGTTGTTGTAAAACTCATTTTGTTTGTTTGGTGTGCTCAATAGGGTCAGAGGAGTGGATAAGGATGTCATCCATATAGATCATGACCCATCCTTTGGAGATGAGGTCTCTGAACCCATCATTCATGAATGCCTGAAATATGGCAGGGGATTGCATAGACTGAAGAACATGACAGTGGGTTCAAAGAGACTGAAAGGAGTTATGAATGCTGCCTTCCAACAGTCCTCAGGTTTGATAAGGACATTATTATATCCCCATTGCACATCAGATTTCATGAAGAGTATTGAGTCATTTAATTTGTCAAGAAGGTTGGAGATGAGGGGGAGGAGGTAGGCATTTTTATTGTATGAGAATTGAGGTATTGATAATCTTGGCATGGTCATAAAGATCCATCTTTTTTGGGTACAAAGAAGAATGGTGAGGCTTGGAGAGACTTGGAAGGTATGACACAACCTGTTCTCAAATGCTCATTGACAAACTCCTTGCAGGTCTGAAGTTCTTTGGGGTTGAGGGGATAGACTTTGGTGACTTTGGGAATGAAGGAGTTGTCCAAGTCAATTTCATGATTGAATGGTCTGAAAGGAGGTAGGAGGTCATGAGTTTGCTCCTCAAACACCAAAGAAAATTCCTGATATTCTTCAGGAAGTTTTTTCTCCTGTTTGGGTGCTGCAATCACCATTTCTGTGGCTATAGTTGTCTTCCAAAGGGTTTTTATAAGGTACCATTGTTCTAGGGCTTCTCCTTCAGCATTTGGGTTTTTGGGATGTCAGTGATGGAAATCTCCTGCTCTTTCCAATCAATCATTGGATTTACCCTGGAGAACCAAGGAATCCTGAGGATGGCTCAGTCTTCCCTGCAGTTTAATACCAAAAAATGGATTACTTCCTCTCACTTCCTGATCTTAATGACCAAAAAGGTTTCCTTTCAGATAAACTCTCTTTTATTGGTGGTTCCATCTACATTGGAAGCTTTAATAGGAGAGCAGAGTTATTGGGTGGGAAATTGGTACTTGGTGACAGTGATGGGGTCTATAAAGTTTTCAGTGGCTCCAGAATCAAGAAGGGCTTTGATTTTAGCAGTCTTTGTTCCATGATGAAGAGAGATGAGAATACAAATTGATTTCTCTTTCCTATTGGTACAGATTACAGGAGCGGAATGTTCTGGAGGAGAAGACACTGATACTTTCCTCTGCTTCAAAAATCCTTGATTCTAGTATTGATAGAAATTTTTGCTACCTTTTCTTCTTCCTCTTCCTCAAAGCAGGCCTTTAGGACCCTTATGAGTTCCTTGTGATCCACCTTTTGTCCTTCAGGGACTTTAAGGTATTTATCTAGGTTAGAAGATGGGGGAGGCTCTGGAGTCTTGAGTGAAGATTCTGGAGTAGATATGGTTGCCACCCTAGTCTGGTTTCAGAAGGGGTTATTGGATCAGACAGGAGTAGATCCTTTGCCTTTCTTGTCTTCTTGAGGGTGGTTATGCATGATATACCCTTTCTTGTGGCAGATAAAGCAATGTCCCTCACAGATATGGCATGCCTTCTCAACCAGGGAAAGTCAGATGGCATTGACTTCCATAGCATTAGGATCCTTTTGGTCAGTGGAGAAGTTTCTCCACCCCAGGCCCTTGTGCATGTCCTTGATCCTTTCTTGTTGCACATTAAACTTACTGGCTTGGTCCATTCATCCTTGGAGAGTAGTGGGGACAGCAGCCATAGAAAGGATATTGGTGGTGATCTTTTCATCAAGTCCTCAACCAAAGTACTCGATGAGGGCTTCTTCATTGGCAATCCTGGTCTGGGAAGCAGCAAGGGAAAAGTCAGCCATGTATCTGGCAAAGCTGTCTTTATCCCTTATGTTCTGGGAGAGGTTTTGAATGGTCCTTCAGGCTTTGCTAGTGGTGTTGAAGGGGAAGAAGGTCGTGTAAATTCAGCTGCCATAACATTGAAGGTTCTTTCAGAGTCCTTAAGATTGGAACTTTTCATTTGATAGAACCACCCTTTGGAAAAGGTTTTTCCTCTTCCTTTGCTCATTTTGTTTAGAGTGGCGAGCTTCTTTGCCTTATCATCATAGAGGTCTTCATTCATCTTAAAGTATGCTCTTATGGCAAGCATCCATCATATAGCATCTTCTGATTCTCTGGAGAAATTGTCCAGGAGTCTGGCCTTGAGTTCTGCAGTTTTAGCCATTTTTTGTTGCTGGTCTAAGTATTCAGCTACTCTTCAAGCTTCTTCTTCTTCTAATGCATGTCTCTGTTCCTGAGAAGCTTCTACTCTTCTCCTGATTTCTTCTTCATCTAGGCCTTCATGGGCTAGTCATATGGCTAGGTCCTTATATGTGTCAAGGTCAAACTCCTGTTTCCAATCGAAGTCTGATCATGGGGGGAAGGGTAATGGTTCTGACTCCACTGTGATGGGTGCCTCCTTGTGACTTAGCTCAGGTAAAGACATGGTGCATTCAAGGGGAGTTGCAGAAGAAGTGGTGAAGGGGATAGAGTAAGGGTTCAAGGGCTTTTTCTTCCATTGGTAGGTGGTGGGGTAAGGTGGTCCTTGAGGGGTGTAATGGTGGGAGAGGGGATTGCTCTCTTGACAATGAAGAGGGCTAGGGATATGAGCTAGTTCTTTTGTTACACTGAGGCTAGTAACTCAGCTAGTAACTCCTAAAGTAGAACCTATAATCTAGACAATGGTGTACTCCTGGTCATACAGTGACTAGAATGATGATGAGTATGTGGATTCCTTGTTATTGGAAATCAACCCTGATATGATAGTTGTCAGTGAAGAGAGTCATGATGACGATGTAGATGTGGTAGAAGGGAATCATGGGTAATCTCACTGCTCTGGGTGGTGTGCTGGTTACTAGGCTTGGATTGCATAGAACTAGCTAAAGTACATGGCCGAAAAGTCTACCTATTTATAGGTACAAGTCAATGCACAGACCAAGAGGAAAAAAGGAAACTATCTAGAATGTTCTGAAGGATATAAACTGTTACACTGAGCCTGGTAACTCAGTTAGTGTTCCCTAAAGTAGAACCAATATCCTAATTGATGGTGAAGTCCTGGTCATACTGTGATGAGGATGACTATAAAAGCATTGACTCCTCTCTATAGGAAGTTGACCCTGATGTGATAGTCATCAGCAAACAACATTGCAACAATGATATAGACATTATAGAATGGTATCTTGATAGTCTCACCCGTAAGGTGGCTGCTGGTTACTAGGTTTGGATTGCATAGAACTAGCTAAGGTACAAAGTCTGGAGAGCTACCTATTTATAGGTAGAGGTATAATGCACAGACCAAGAAACAAAAGGAAACTATCTAGAATGTTCTGGAGAATGAATGCTAAGTATGGAAGGTAGCTCCAGTACTACAAGGCAAAAGGGTTAAGGGTTTGGGAAATATAAGAACATCACAGAATGAGACGGAAAGCAAGAAATGGAGAGAAATGGGATTGGAATTGGACAGAATGGGAAAAAAGACAAACAACCATAACATTACCCCCCTTCTAACTTCCAGTTCACCACACTCTCATTGCTTGTGATTTTTGGTGGCTGGGTCTCTCCTCCTTTGTCTGTCACTTTGTCTCTGGTTGTGCCATCTGCCAGCAGAATAAAATCAATATCCACCCCACCATTCCCCCTATCTCCCCAATTTCCTCTTCTGCCTCTTGCCCCTTTGAACAAATCTCTGTCAACCTCATCTCTGATCTTCCTCCCTCTCATGGCTTTGACTCTATTCTGGTCGTGGTCAACCATGGCCTTATGAAGGGGGTCATTTTCTCCCTTTGCTCCAAAACCATCAATGCAGAAGTGGTAGCTCAACTTTTCTTGGAAAAAGTGTTCCCTTGATTTGGGCTTCACTCCTCTGTCATTTCCAATTGTGGTCTCCAGTTTGCTTCCACCTTTGCCCAGGAACTCTCCCAACTTCTTAACTACAATCTATGTCTATCCACTGTGTATCACCCACAAACAGATGGAGAGACTGAATGAGCCAATCAGACTCTAGAAATGTATCTAAGGATTTTCTCAAAAGGTTGCCTGGACAAATGGGTCAATCTACTTTCTCTTGCTGAATTTTCCTACAACTCCAATGTTCATTCTTCCACCCAAAGGACCCCATTCTCTTTGATGCTCAGATATGAACCTAGGGGATATCCCTCTCTTGGAAAGACTTTTATCCCAGCCCTGGAAAAATGCCTTTCCCTTCTCAAAGAAGCATGAAAGGAAGCCTAGCAGCTCATGAGAACTCCACTTGAATCATGAAAGAACAGACCTTTTTCAAATTTAATCCCTGAAAGGTCAGCAATAAAGTCATGCTGGAAGCACAGAACCTCTGATTCTGTCACACATCCAAAAAACTCCTCCTCTAACAAGAAGGCCCCTTCAAAATATTGAAGGTTGTTTCTCCTCTTGCCTATGAGCTCCATCTACCCTCTTCCTGGAAAATTCATAATGTCTTCCATGCATCCCTTCTATTCAACTATCAGGAAACACCAGAGCATGGCCTCAACTTCCTCTGACCTCTGTCTGACAAGATAGATGGTGAAGAAGAATGGGAAGTCAAAGACATTGTCAATCACCAAGGAACATGCAGATGGAGGCAATACCTTGTATGGTGGAAGGGTTATTCCTCCACCAAAAACACTTGGAAACCAGAGTCCAATTTGGGAAATGCCTCCAAGGTCCTAAATGAATATAAAGCTTGCCATCACAATAAAATCTTGCACCCCCTCTATCTATGCCTCCATTCATCCATCACCTTGTCTAAACATGTCTTCCCTTGCCACCTATGCCAAACAACTCCCCAGATTTACACCACCAACCTTCTCTATCAGTGATTCCATGCCAGAGCCAGTCCTATTCTCAGACAGGCCATTGACCATTCCATTCAACTGACATTGGATCACCTCCTTAACATCATGCATAATGAGGGATTCTGGTTCTTTGTGAATTGCATCCCTCCCTCCACCATTCCTATCCTTCAATTGCTTGTTGATGGGCTTACCTTGTCCAAGGAGAACCATTACCAAGGCCACCTGCTCACCATCACTGACCAGATTCTTTCTCAGTTCCTGGCTGCATTTCTGTCCTCTTCTCTGTCACCTCCACCTGCTTTCCAATCTTGTCAATGCCTCCAATGCTGACCAACACCCTATTTGCTTCACCTCTCATCTTCCCCTTGACTTTCTTCTTATGAATGAGCCTCACCTCTACCTGTTCCCCCTCCAGCTTGACCCACCTGAACCCCTTCTCCCAATCACCCAGCCTCTTGGTTGCCTGCCCCCTCAAGACCTACCTCTCCACCTGTTGAGGTTCTTCATCAGGCACTCAATGACCTTAGGTTCACATCCCAGGATGGGAGATTGCTTCTTCATTTGGCTCCCCCAAACACTCCATTGATGTTGACCATCTTTCTGACACCCCCATCCAACAGAGTCAATGCTTCAAATGTCAGATAATGGAGACACTGGTATGTCAAATGTTGAGAGTATTGATGCCCAAAGTGTTTCTTATGGGCCCCAGGTCATGGAAAAAATCAATGTTGAGGACTACCATGTAAAGCTTGTGGTGGATATTGGCATAAGGCTGTTTATTGCCCTAACATTTCCATCAACCTGCCTGTCACATTGTGGATTATTTGCAATGACTCTTCCTCAGGAGGTGAAAATAATTCAGCTCAGTGAGCTGACAACTATGAAGGGGGTAATGTTATGGTTCTTTTCCTCTCTTTCCATCCTAGTCTCTCCAATTTACTCCTATTCTTTCTATACCCTTCCCTATTTTTCCCATATTCTGGATCTTCCTGCATTTGCCTTACAGCACTTGAGCTGAGGGTTACTAGATATAGTTTATATCCTTCAGAACATTCTAGATAGTTCCCTTTTTTCCTCTTGGTCTGTGCATCAACTTGTACCTATAAATAGGTAGACTTTTCAGCCATGTACTTTAGCTAGTTCTATACAATCCAAGCCTAGTAACCAGCATGCCACCCAGAGCAGTGAGACTACCCACAATTCCCTTCTACCATGTCTATGTTATTGTGACTCTCTTTGCTGATGACTATCATATTAGGGTTGATTTCCTACAACAAGGAATCCACATGTTGAAACAGACTGGACTGTTACAGCAAGAGGAAAGCCTGCTTGACTTACAGAGGTTATCATCTGAGGGTAGCTCACAGATAATGATGGTAGAGGTTAAAGACTCTATTGGAACTCAGCTGTTGAGTTCAAATATTTAACTACATACTAATATGGTGATTACTAGTTATAGTAAGCTTATGTAATCCATTGAAGTGCTAGCTACAATAGCACACATTCAACACTCCCCCTTGCTCAGTGCATCATATGAGCATGCAAGCAAATGTGTGCTAATCATGTGTCTTTATAGAAGACTAGCCCAAGTTGGGAACAAAGTTCAGCAAACTTCATGTGGCCTAGGTTCTTAGTGAACATATCTGCAGGATTGTATTGGCCTTCTATGAAGAATAGCTCAATATGTTTCTTAATGTGTTCTCTGATGCCATGCCACTTGATCTCAATGTGTTTGGATCTTCATTTAGTGACTGGGTTAGAGGCCATGAAGATGGAACCCTGGTTATCTCCACATAGTGGGAAGGGAGCCAACTTGTATCCAAGTTCTTTGAGTAGTTGTCACAACCACATGATCTGGTTTGAGCAGTCTGATAGGGATACATATTCTGCTTCAGTGGATGAGTATGCAACACTGTCTTGCAGGTGCGATTTCCAACTGAAAATCCCATTTGCTAACTTAATAAACCAGCCAATTTAGGATCAGTGTGTACTAGGATCTGAACCCCAGTCTGAGTCTAAAAAGATATCAGGCCTGCCTGACTTGAACCATCATATACAAGAGAGTAGTGACGAGTCCCAAGTAGATATCAGCATATGTAAAGTGCCTTATCAAAGTGTTCTTGACAGGGTTTGGCTGAGTGCTTAGACAAGGCAATCACTGCATAAGCAATGTCAGGATGAGTGCCTAGCATGATGTAGAGGAGGGATCCAATCACTTGTTGGAAGCAACTCTGAATTCCCAGGTCAACAACTCCAGTATATGTGATAGGGTAGTAACCCTGAGGTAGAGGAGTGGGTGCAATCTTGGCATTCTGAAGTTCAAATCTTTCAATGATTTTTTCACAGTAGGTGCATTGATCTACTAGGATCTTGCTGCCTTCTCTTCAAATTCTCATGTGGAGGAATTCTTCAGCAGGGCCTAAGTCTCTGCATTCCCACTTGTTCATAAATGCCTTTTTGACCTCATTAACAATTGCTTTTGTTGGACCACAAAATAGGGCATCGTTGACATAGACAACAGCAACTACTATGGAGGTTCCTTTTTTATGGTAGTGGAATAAACCAGCATGGATCTTCATTCAGTGACAGGATTGGAGGCCATGAATATAGATCCCTGGTTATTGCCACATAGTGGGATAGGGGCCAACTGATATCCAAGTTCTTTGAGTAGCTGTTGCAGCCATGCAATCTGGTTTGAGCAGTCTGATAGGGATACATATTCTGCTTCAGTGGATGAGTATGCAACACTGTCTTGCAGGTGCGATTTCCAGCTGAATATCCCATTTGCTAACTTGATAAACCAACCAATCTGGGATCGGCGTGTGTTAGGATCTGAACCCCAGTCCGAGTCTGAGAAAGCTATTAGGCCTGCCTAACTTGAACCATTGTATATGAGGGAGTAATGATGAGTCCCAAGTAGATATTGGCATATGTATAATGCCTTATCAAGATGTTCTTGACAGGGTTTGGCCGAGTGCTTAGACAAGGCGATCACAGCATAAGCAATGTCAGGACGAGTGTCTAGCGTGATGTAAAGTAGGGATCCGATCACTTGTTGGAAGCAACTCTGAATTCCCGGGTCAACAACTCCAGCATATGTGATAGGGTAGTAACCCTGAGGTAAAGGGGTGGGTGTGATCTTGGCATTCTGAAGTCCAAATCTCTCAATGATTTTTTTGAGATAGGCACATTGATCCACTAGGATCTTGTTGCCTTCTCTTCGAATTCTCATGTGGAGGAATTCTTCAGCAGGGCCTAGGTCTCTGCATTCCCACTTGTTCATAAATGCCTTTTTAACCTCATCAACAATTGCTTTTGTTGGGCCGCAGAATAGGGCATTGTCAACATAGACGATGGCAACAACAATGGAGGTTCCTTTCTTTCGGTAGCGGAATAATCCAGCATCTGATTTCAATCGTTCAAAGCCGAGTTCTTTCATTGACTCATTTAGAGTCTCCCACCAGGCTAATCTGGCTTGTTTAAGGCCGTATAGAGTGCCAATGAGGCGGAACACTTTGTGCTCCTGTCCCTTAATGATGAAGCCTTCAGGTTGTTTCATGAAGATCTCTTCTTTAAGCCTTCCATAAAGGTAGGCACTCCGAACATCGAGTGATTCGATGTACCAGTTTTCCAAGGTGGCAAGTGCTAACATAAGTCGCACTGTCTCAAACCTTACTACTGGTGAGAATATTTGATTGAAATCAATTCCCTCAACCTGGAAATAGCCTTTGGCAACAAGTCATGCACATTTTTGACCTGTGTTGGGCTTAATATCAAAGACCCAATGATTTCCTATGACTTTATGTCCTTTAGGAGGGTTGACTAGTTTATAGACTTTACAATTTCAGAGCATGTCAAGCTCTTCATGACAGGCTTTAATTCACTCCTCCCATTCTGCAGATGGGAGTTATAGGATGTCCCTGTATGTCCATTTGCAATGTGGTTTGTTTTCCACAGAAATTGCCTTTGACATCAAGAATGCTGCCAATCCAGCTCCCCCTTCACAGCATAGCTGGTCAACATCCTCTTCACTAGGAGAGGGAGATGGAGGTTGTGAATTTTGAGCAGGTGTGCTGGGAAGATTGCCTGGCATAGAGGGACCAGGTTCATCAGCTATGATGTCATGCCAGCAAGATGTGTGTTCTATTTCCTTCACTTGCTCAACTGGGTGTCAGTCATCACCATACATATTGCCAGGTTGAATGGGCACACAGCATTCTCTTGTGGAATATCTGGGAGCAGGAGGGACAGCAGGAGGACCAGCAAGCCTTGATTTCCTTGGAGGAGGGGGGGCTACTGCACTGGTTCTGCTGGACAAGGCAAAGGAGTGCAAGAGAGGAATGGAGGAGTGGGGCTCCAAGGAGGTGGTCGATGAGGGTGGTGGTTGAAATCATCCAAGATCTGTGGTGGCATGGGTAGCTCCTCACAATCATCAGATTCTGGCATTGGTTGTGCTTTCAGGTGTGGGTGCTTTTATTGCACTTGGGGAAGTGCTCTTCATCAAAGATGGCATGAGCGGAATGGAAGAGGGCATTGGTAGTGTGCATGAATAGGACATTTGTGCTATTGGTTGGTGCAACACCTAGGTACAGTGACCTCCAAAACCCTTTCAATAACTAACCCTGATGCAGTGCGCGAAGCGCACTGCAATCACCTGGAATAATCACACCAAGCTTTGCTGGAGAGAAAGATAGTACATACTCTTGGCTA
>JBBPMM010000415.1:0-24788 GCA_038090335.1 Solioccasus polychromus
TCTTTCAGCAGGACAATGACCCCAAACATACCTCTAGAAGGGCTCAAAACTGGTTTGAAGAGCAAGATATCAAGCTTTCTGATTGGCCTGCACAGTCCCCTGATCTCAATCCTATTGAACACACTTGAAATCATCTCAAAAGATGTCTTTCAGGCTATCCAACTGCCCCTACAGGAGTTCATCAATTATGGGATAGAGTAGTAGAACAGTGGGGACAGATATCAGTGGAAGAGTGTCAAAAGTAGATAGAAAGCATGTCTAGAAGGGTTCAGGCAGTTATTAAGGCCAAAGGGTGGCATACCAAGTACTAGATGTCATTTCTGATTGAAAGTCAAAAAACTGTCCCAATGAGTCACTCATTTGAAATGGCTGTCATTTGCTCAAATATGATCCAAACATTTTGATTCATAGATGAATTCTATAGCCAAGAGTAAGCTCTTTCATTCATACAGCGAAGGTTTAGGACAAGGTTTAGGTGTTATTGTGTTTTGGTGCATTTAGTGCAAAATGACCAAACATTGTGACAGTTTTTTGAGCCACTGTAAGACTCAGCTGCAGAGGATGTGAGGGAGCAATCGGAGTAGACAGAGAGGTTGGGGTGGTAGCCCTTGTTGGCGAAAAATGGAGATATGCTAGTAGTGGCACTAGGTGCATTATTGTAGGAGAACTCCACAAGTGGAAGGAGTTCTGACCAATTGTCCTGCTGATAATTACAGTAAATCCGAAGGTATTGCTCTAGGGTCTGGTTAGCACGTTCCGTTTGACCATCCCCCTCGGGGGGATAGCCAGAGGTAAAGTGGAGGCACATATTGAGAGCTTTTCCTAAGGATCGGAAGAAGTGCGAGATGAACTCAGAGCCCTGATTGGAGGTGACATGGGAGGAGACTCCATGTTTAGAGAAGACATGGAGCAGGAACAACTTGGCAAGCTCAGCAGAGGTGATAGTATCGTGAGTAGGGATGAAGATAGCCTGTTTAGACAATCTATTGATAACTACAAGAATGGTGGTGAATCCCTTGGAAGGAGGAAGCTGTTCGATAAAGTCCATGGAGATGGAGTTCCATGGTTTCTCTGGGACTGGAAGCTGTTTCAGGAGTCTGTATGGGCAGTGTCAGGGTACCTTGGCGCAGGCACAGGAGGTACAGAAACTGATGTAGTCATTGACAAAGGTTCGAATGCCTGGCCAAGTGTATTCGTGTCAGATGAGTTCGAGGGTATGGTTTTGCCCAAAGTGGCCAGCTGTAGGGTGATCATGGAAGGTCCAGAGGATATGGAGGTGGAGGTCATTAGCTTCAGGGACATAGATGTGGTTGTCCCTAAGGAGGAATCCTTTAGGAGATATGCCCCATCAAGGGTCATCCTTCAATACTGTAGAGAGGAGTGGAGATGCGATGGTGTTGTTCAGGAGGGAGGATAGTATATCAGAGTGGAGTTGTTCCATGTCAAGGAGTGCTGAGGCATGGAGTAATGGGGACTCTAGGTACATAGGTTGCTTGGAAGGATGTAGCAAGTTGCTCGGAGGTGAAAATAGATCTGTAGTTGTCAGGGTTGATCTGAGCATAGTCCTTATCCCCCTCTTTAGAGTAGATGTCCCATCATCTAGTCAAAGCATCAGGTTTAGCTCCAAGCTTACTGGGATGATAGCAGACTGCCATATTGAATTGGCAGAG
The DNA here is from genome assembly GCA_038090335.1 of Solioccasus polychromus. Lineage (NCBI taxonomy): Eukaryota > Fungi > Basidiomycota > Agaricomycetes > Boletales > Boletaceae > Solioccasus > Solioccasus polychromus. The sequence continues at coordinate 1,671 of JBBPMM010000415.1, forward strand.
GAACTCTGACCATCAAGCCTGCCAGTGTGTGAGGAGCTTCGTGGAGGAGAAATATTCCAGATTTTTGTGGTCTGTGACGATGTCAATTGTAGTAGTGGAGCCTTCAAGGTAATGTCACCATTGTTTAAAGGACTTGAAGATCACCAGGAGCTTCTTATCATGAGTATCATAGTTTAACTCTGGTCTGGTAAGGGTCTGGGAGAAAAATGCGACTGGGTGAATTTCAGAGTCAGAGCATGTGATGGAGAGGATTCCAGTGATGGCATAGTCCAAGGCGTCAGTTTCAATAGTGATAGGAGCGTCAGGAGTCCAATGCACAAGCACTGGAGTGGAGGTAAAGGTTTCCTTAAGATGGTTGAAGGCTTTGCAGCAGTTGTCGGAGAAGTTCCAAGGAACTCCTTTGCAGGTGAGTCGAGTAAGCAGAACCACAATGTCAGAGTATCCGAAAATGAATCTACAATAAAAGTTGGAGAACCCTAGGAAGGATTGGATATCTTTGACTTTTTGGGGTTCAGGCCAATCGAGGATTGTCTGGATTTTCTCCTTGGCCATAGAGAGGCCAGAGGGCAAGAGGATGTATCTGAGGTACTTGACGGTATCCGAATGCCATTTGCATTTCTCCGGTTTAAAGAACAGTCTGTTAGCACAGAGATGTCAGAGGACTTCTCAAACATGTTCCTGATGGGATGCAAGGTCGTTGGAGTAGATGAAGATGTCATCAAGATAGATCACAACATTAATGTCCAGCATATGTATCTGCGAAAATGGAGTTGACAAAGCGCTGGAAAGTGGCTGGAGCATTGGTAAGCCCAAAAGGCATGACTAGCCATTCGAAAGAGCTGTAGCAGGTGCAGAAGGCAGTTTTCCATTCGTCTCCCTCGGTGATATGGACTAGATGGTATGCATGCTGGAGGTCAAGAGCAGAGTAAATTTTTGCACCACTTGGGGTGTCAAGGAGGTCGGAGGTGTGAGGAAGTGGGTATCAGTCTTTCCTTGTGATCTTGTTGAGTCCTCAGAAATCAACACAGAGTTGGAGTGAGCCATCTTTCTTTCGAATGAAAAGTACAGGAGCAGCATGGGAGGAAGTGGACTGGTGGATGAAGCCGATCTGGATGTGTTCCTCAATGAAGTCTCAGTGGGCCTCCTGTTTGGAGGGCAATAGTGAGTAAAGCTTTCCTATGGGAGGTTCAGAGCCTTCTAACAGGTTGATCTTCAGGTCGAAGGGTCAATGAGGAGCAAGGGTGTCGGCACACTTCTTGCTGAAGATGTCTGTGAAGTCATGGTATTCCAGGGGAACATCAGAGAGGTTGATGTCCTTTGGAGGGGTGGAAGTGGAAACAGATTGAGCAGAACACAACTGGAGAGAAAGAGTGAAAGGGACAGAGTCATCTAGTTTGTATATGTGCTGGAAAGCAATGGCATTGACAAAGGAGATGGATCGTTGAGTGAGTCCAGGAGCCTGGGGCAAATCTGAGGGTGTCTCCAAAGGATGGCAGACAAGGCCAGGGCCTTCCTAAGGAGAGATATTGAAGGAAGAACAAGGAATGATCTTTGGAGATTCAGAGGACGATGTTGGGATTGGCATTCTTGTACCCAAAGTTCGGAGAGAAATGCTACTCGTAGCCCAGTCAATCAACAGATTGTAGCGGGTGAGCCAGCAATGTCCAAGAACAAGCGAGCAGGAGGAATCCAATGAGGTTACATAAAATGTATCGGAGGTGGTTTTGCTGGAGGCAAAGAACAAGCTTAAGACTACTGCAAAGGAAATAACAGAATTAGTCGTACCATCAAAGAGATGGAGAGAAATTGGAGGAACAGAGTACATAGGTATTTTATGCTTTTTGACAAAAGATGTATTTACAAAACAGTGGGTAGAACCAGAGTCAATAAGGGTTGGAATCTCAGATATACAAAAATCAGGAAGAGATACAAGGGGACAGAGAGAATTTGGATTGAAGAGAGCAGACATGTTGAAACAGAGTGGAGAGGCACAGTCCTGGTCAATGTGACTCCCTGACTATGCTTTGAAGGAGTTGTGGACTATTTTTTTGCTTCCAAGGAAGCAGAGGGCACTGTCTCTGTTGGGGTAACCACAGCAGCACAGGCCTTTGAAGCCCTGGAAGACGATTTTGGACACTCTTTTGTGGAGTGCCTGGATTGCCTGCAGAACAGGCAGAGGTTCTCATGGAGTTGGCATTGACATTCCTCAGGGAGGAGTTTGCTGTTCTTGCTGAGCTTGGATGAGATGGAGTCAGAGGCGGATTTCTTGTTACTTCCTCTGGAGCCAGAGCTACCAGAGGTTGATGAGGTGGAGGGAGTAGCAGAGCCCTTGGGTTTGTTGTCCTTGGGCTTGTTTGATGACAATGATGATTGGAGAGCAGGATTGGAGGAGGAAGACTTCGCAGAAGAGTTAGTTCCATTGCCAGAGGTTGGAGCGGGGGTCTTTGAGGCATGGGAAACTTCTTTCTTATGTTCCCAGTAACGATGGTCAATTTGCTGGGAGAGGGTGCGAAGGTCTTCGAGGTGGTCAGGTTTGCCTTGATGAGAGAGTTTGTCTTTAATGCAATCAGGAAGCCCATTATAGAAGCTCTGATGTAGAGCTCCATGACCCCAATCTTGGACTTGGCTTGCCAACCTATTCCACTCTACTATATACTTGGAGATCTGCTGGTTATCGCGCATCTGCAGGCATTCCAAGGAGGCTTCTGCATCAGCAACAGGGTTGTGCGGGCCAAAGTTGGATTGTAATTTGAGCAGGAACTTGCCCCAGTTGTCCATCCAATAGGGTTGGAGGTTAGAAGTTTGCACCCCGAGCAAGTCCAGCTCGAAGTATTTGAGCGCAGTTTCCTTGAGGTAGGACTGGGCGAATGTTACTTTGTTCCAGTCTGTTCAGAATGTCTTAGGGTTGGCTTGGAAGTTGAGCTCACATTGAACCATGAAAGTGCAGAGCTTCTTCGGGTCAGTCCCATTGAAGGGTTCAGGTTCTCTGACCTTGAGTTTTTGACTTTTGGAGTCATGTTTTTGAAGTGCAGTGCAGGTCATACCATGGATGGCCATAGCAAGCTGGGTGAATGGTTTGTATGCCAAAGGTATGATGTTCGTGTCATCAGATGCAGCTTGGCTTCCAAAGAGTTCATCAGAGTTAGGAGGGTCTTCATTGCTTGAGCTCCCAGGGTCCCCTGGTTTGCCCAGATCACTGGGTTCACCAGGATCTCCAGAATAGACACTGGAGTTGGGTGTGGAGGTGAGGGTGGAGAGAGTGCATGTCCTGTGGAGATAGACAGGTCAGGGGCATGGGCAGTGAGACTGATAAATTCTCCTGGGATACTGTGGGAGCTGCCAAAGGTGGTTTCCAGAACGATCTGGCAGGAGCAAAGGTTACAAGTAGTCATGATGGAAGGATATACTCGACAAGTGTGAGTATGAATATACTGTCAAGTCTGGGTCCTCTGGGCTCTAGTCTGATGGAGGTCCAATGCTAAGGAGGGGTGAAGGAGTGAGTATGGAAGACAGGAGACAGAGGGGACATACTGTAGGGGGTGAGTCTTTGGTGCAGGACTTTATGTGTCATGCCCTTGCCAAGTACAGGACTTGTATTTCGGAGGGACAGAGGTTGGTCAGGGGTATGTCAAGTCCAGGTCCTCCAGGCTCTAGTCCAACAGAGGTCCAAGGCTAAGGAGGGGCGGAGGAGTGAATACAGGGGTACAGAAGACAGAGGGGACATAGGAGTGAGTCTTTGGCACAGAACTTATGTATCGTGCCCTTGTCAAGTACAGGACTCGTATTTTGGAGGGACAGAGGTTGGTCAGGGGTATGATGAAATGGAGGTCGAGGAGATGAAGGGAAAAGAGAGGGGAGGTGACTTAGATGATATTTGTACTGAGGACATACAAGGATGTGCATAGGGTTTATATACAGGAGTCTGAGCGGAGTTCCTAATAGTTTGTCCAGGGATAAGTAAGGAGGCAGTGAGGGGAGCATATGGTATGGAATGGAGGGCATAGAAAGGAGTGACCTAAGTGAAGGAATGATAGGGTCAGAACAACAAGGCTAAGAGCCCTGGAGATGAGAATGTACACTAGGACATAGAAGGAAACAAACAAAAGGAAAGGGTCCAAGAAAACGGGAAAGGTCCAAAGGCGATGCTTCAGGGCTATGCATACAGAGTCCGAGGAACCCCATATGAGGGTGGTGTAAGTCCGATAGGGGCTCCGTACTTGAAAACAAGGAGTGGTATGGGGTTGGTATGGATCAAGTCGGGGATGATCTTGAAGGGTGTAATAGGGGTAGGGATGGATATGACAATTTCCAAGGACTCAACAAGATCACAAGGAAAGACTGATACCCACTTCCTCGCACCTCCGACCTCCTTGACACCCCAAGCAGTGCAAAAATCTACTCTGCTCTCGACCTCTGGCATGTGTACCACCTAGTCTGTATTGCTGAATGGAAAACTGCCTTCTGCACCCACTATGGCTCCTTCGAATGGCTAGTCATGCCTTTTGGTCTCACCAATGCTCCAGCTGCTTTCCAGCATTTCATCAACTCCATTTTTGCAGATATGCTGGATGTTAGTGTTGTGATCTACCTCGATGATATCCTTATTTACTCTGACGACCTTGCATCCCATCGGGAACACATCTGAGAAGTCCTCTGATGTCTCTGTGCTAATGGACTGTTCCTTAAACTGGAGAAATGCAAATGGCATTCAGATACCATCGAGTACCTCAGATACATCCTTTCGCCCTCCGGCCTCTCCATGGCCAAGGAGAAAATCCAGATGATCCTTGATTGGCCCAAACCCCAAAAAGTCAAAGATATCCAATCCTTCCTAGGGTTCGCCAACTTTTATCATAGATTCATTTTTGGATACTCTGACATTGTGGTTCTGCTTACTTGACTCACTCACAAAGGAGTTCCTTGGAACTTCTCCAACGACTGCCACAAAGCCTTCAACCTTCTTAAGGAAGCCTTTACCTCTGCTCCGGTGCTTGTGCATTGGACCCCTGATGCTCCTATCACTATTGAAACTGACACCTTGGACTACGCCATTGCCGGAATCCTCTCCATCACATGCTCCGACTCCAAAATTCACCCAGTTGCGTTTTTCTCCTGGACCTTTACCAGACTGGAGTTAAACTATGATACTCATGATAAGGAGCTCCTGGTGATCTTCGAGTCCTTTAAACAATGGCAACATTATCTCAAAGGCTCTGCTACTACAATTGACATTGTCATGGACCACAAAAATCTGGAATATTTCTCCTCCATGAAGCTCCTAATGTGCCAGCAGGCTCGATGGTCAGAGTTCCTCTGCCAATTCAATATGGCAGTCTGCTATCGTCCTGGTAAGCTTGGAGCTAAACCCAATTCTTTGACTAGACAATGGGACGTCTATCCTAAAGAGGGGGATAAGGACTATGCTTGGATCAACCCTGACAACTACAGATCTATTTTCACCTCCAAGCAACTTGCTACATCCTTCTGAGCAACCTACCTAGAGTCCCCGTTACTCCGTGCCTCAGCACTCCTCGATGTGGAACAACTCCACTCCGATATACTATCCTCCCTCCTGAACGACCCCGTCACATCTCCACTCCTCTCTACAGTATCAAATGATGACCCTTGATGGAGCATATCCCTTGAAGGATTTCTCCTTAGGGACAACCACATCTATGTCCCCAAAGCTAACGACCTTCACCTCCATATCCTCCAGACCTTCCATGATCACCCTACAGCTGGCCACTTCAGGCAGAACTGTACCCTCAAACTCATCTGATGCGAATACACTTGGCTAGGCATTCAAACCTTTGTCAAGGACTATGTCAGTTCCTGTACCTCCTATGCCCATGCTAAGGTATCCTGACACTGCCCATATGGACTCCTGAAACAGCTTCCGGTCCCAGAGAAACCATGGAACTCCGTCTCCATGGACTTTATCGAACAGCTTCCTTCTTCCAAGGGATTCACCGCCATCCTTGTAGTTATCAATAGATTGTCTAAATAGGCTATCTTCATTCCTACTCATGATACTATTACCTCCACTGAACTCACCAAGTTGTTCCTGCTCCACGTCTTCTCTAAACACAGAGTCTCCTCCCACATCACCTCTGATCAGGGCTCCAAGTTCATCTTGCACTCCTTTCGATCCTTAGGAAAAGCTCTCAATATGCACCTCCACTTTACCTCCAGCTATTATCCTGAGGGGGATGGTCAAGTGGAATGCACCAACCAGACCCTAGAGCAATACCTTCGGATTTACTGTAATTATCAGCAGGACAATTGGTCAGAACTCCTTCCACTTGCGGAGTTCTCCTACAATAATGCACCTAGTGCCACCACCAGCATATCTCCATTTTTGCCAACAAGGGCTACCACCCCAACCTCTCCATCTACTCTGATCACTCCCTCATGTCCTCTGCAGCTGAGTCTTACATCATGGACCTCGATCAACTCCACGAGTTCCTCCAATCGGAGATGATGGAGGCACAAAAATGCTACCAAGGACCAGCAGATGAGAAATGGAGCCCCACTCTGGACTATCAAGTTGGAGATCAGGTCTACCTAAAGGCGAAGTACCTCCAGTTGACAAGACCATCCAAGAAACTCTCCAAAAAATTCTTAGGCCCTTTCACTATCATTTCTAAAGCTGGAACTCACTCCTTCATCTTACAATTACCAGACTCAATGCAATCCATACATCCTGTATTTCATGTTTCTCAGCTAGAACCCTGTATTCCGAACTCCATTCCAAATCATGTCCAGCCTCCACCACCTCTGATCAAAATTGACGGAGAACCAGAGTATAAGATCGAGGAAATCTTAGACTCCAAGATTGATCAGAGAAGGCGACACTGCCAACTCCTATACCTGGTACAATGGTTTGGATATCAGGAAACCGATGACAAGACCTTCTGGCTCCTTGCTATAGAGTTGGGCAACACAAAGGACATTGTTGAGGACTTCCATAGGAAGTACTCCAATAAGCACAGACCCCTTACTCCTTAGCTCCAGCAGCAACTCCGATGCTCTCTTATTTACATTCCTTCCTTTCCATTTTTTTTACAACCACTTCCCTAGCTCCAAAAAAAAATCTCATAGCTATCTACTCTGCTTTCTCCATTCCTACCCCCTTTTCCTCCTTCCCTGTATCTCTGGCCTGCATCCCAACCTCCTCCCACGTTGCAAGCTTGCATGCACACATCACTCAAATTGCCCCAAGATTCACCTGGAGCGCTCGGATGTCATGGGTAATCACCCTCATCAAGTTCGCCAGGTCCTGGAGGACCCCAAGGAACTCCTCCTCAGAGGTCCCAGGACCCCTTGACGACCTGGCCACTGGTATCACCACCTCCATCCACCTCCTTCTCTTCGGTGCTGGTGCCTCCTCCTCCTTGACCTTGATCTCCTCTGGCCTGTGGCAGGCCACATGGGCCCTCGTGCACTGGCCACATGAAGTCCCCTTTGACCCAAGGTGTGGCTCGCATTCTTCACCCTGCTTCCAGCATCAGACACACAGGCCTGCTTTCAACTTGGCCTTCTGCTTCCTTCTTGGAGGCCCCTCCTCTTCCTTGTCAGTAGAGAATTCAATCAGAGCCTCCTGCAAACAAATCATTAGTAGACACCAAGTGACAGCCACCTGCTATGTACCTTGCTTGCCCCCCTTGCCTTCTCCTTACCTTTGCCCTTGCCCCTCTTCTTCTCAGCTTCCTTCGCCTCCTTCTCCTGCTAAACATGCTCCTCCACCTCTGCCCTCTCACGCTCCTCCAGCTCCCACCACTCACATTCCTCACACTCTTTCTGTTCCCTCTCCTCACACTTGTGCTGGGCCTGCTCCTCTGTGGCATGCTGTATGCACTCTTGCTTCTCTGCCTTCACTTGTGCCAGCTGCACCAGCAGACATGCTTTCTCGTCGTCATCAACCTCAATGTTGGGAGTGTGCTGCTCAGGGGCCATGGAGAATGAAGCTAAAGAATTGTGGTAGACCTCTGAGGGGCCTCCCCTTCTTTTAAAGGTATTTCCAACTCCACTCGGGATTCCCCATGGCAAGTCTACGAGTCAACCAACATCAGATCAACAAAACCCTGTGACCTACAAATCACATGATCCTGTATTCCCTACAACGAATTCCAACTATGGCCTTGAGGGCTCGGCCCTAATGGGGGAGCACTGTCATATCCATCCCTACCCCTATTACACCCTCTGAGAACATCTCCAACTTGATCCATACCAACCCCATACCACTCCTTGTTTTCAAGTATGGAGCCCCTATCGGACTTACACCACCCTCATATGGGGTTCCTCAGACTCCATACACATAGCCCTGAAGCATCACCTTTGGACCTTTCCTGTTTTCTCAGACCCTTTCCTTTTGTTTATTTCCTTCTATGTCCTAGTGTACATTCTTGTCTTCAGGGCTCTTAGCCTTGTTGTTCCAACCCTATCATTCCTTTACTTATGTCACTCCTTCCTATGCCCTCCATTCCATACCATATGCTCCCCTCACCACCTCCTTACTTATCCCCAGACGAACTGTTAGGAACTCTGCTTGAACTCCTGTATATAAACCCTATGCACATCCTTGTATGTCCTCAGTACAAATATCATCTAAGTCACCTCCCCTCTCTTTTCCCTTCATCTCCTTGACCTCTGTTTCATCATACCCCTGACCAACCTCTGTCCCTCCAAAATACAAGTCTTGTACTTGACAAGGGCACAATACATAAGTCCTGTGCCAAAGACTCACTCCTACATCCCCTCTGTCTCCTGCACCCCCGTACTCACTCCTCCATCCCTCCTTAGCCTCAGACCCCCATCAGACTAGAGCCCAGAGGACCCAGACTTGACAGCATCCTCTGATTCTCCAGAAAAATATCTGAAAATCTGGCTTTGAGTTTGGTGGGTTTTGCCATCCTTTCTCTGGTTTTCCTTCATTGAGTTTCTTCTTCAAATTCCCTCTGCTCTGTTTTCAAGAAGCTTCTACACTTCTCCTGAGTTCTTCCTTGTCAGGTTCAAATTCTTCTTCCCAGTTAGTTTCATGTTGAATTTCTTCTTCAACAGTGATAGCTTCTTTCACTGGGGCAGGTTCAGAACTAGGTCCAGGTATGGCAGAGAAAGAAGAAGAGGGTAAGGGGGCATAGTAGTGAGGGCAATAGGACTTCTTCTTCTTGTGGTAAATGGAGGGGTAGGAAGGTCCTTTTGGAGGTACTATGGTGGGGGGGGATGAAGGTAGTGAGAGGTCAGACACTTAGTTGGGGAGGAGTTCTGAACTAAGACTTGAGGAGAGCAGGAGAGAATAGTGGGGGAACTTATGTAGTTGATATTCAAACTGAGAAGTCCTCAGCAAACTACGGTATTTATACATGAGTAGGCTGAAACAGTAGCAATGAGTATTGGTAACTGATCCATGAAACAGGAGTAAGATGTCATAGTGAAACAGGAATGGAGAGTGTCTGGGTTGACACTGGAATGGAGATGTCAAGATGAAACTAAGGTAAAGGTGTCAAGATGAAACGAGTAAGAAACTAGAACGTAATGCTAGGTCAGAGCAGAGTAAAGTGAAGTGGAGTAAACTTAAGCAACAAAAGGTATAAGAGCAGAGTTATGTATCAGAGTAAAGGCAGAGTAATGTTGGGATTGTCATGCCCATGACACAGTACCTGAAGGCTAGAAACTTGGAGCACCTTTCTAGTTGGTTTTGGTAAGGGTTCTCCTTGGCAGATAGTATTGAAGTGGAACAAAGCTTGAAGACATAGTGTTGAAACAGAGTGGACTGTTACAGCAAGAGGAAAGCCTGCTTGACTTACAGAGGTTATCATCTGAGAGTTGCTCACAGATGATGGTGGTAGAGGTACCAACTCAGCTGTGGAGTTCCAATATTTAACTACATACAGATATAGTAACTACTGGATATAGTAATGATTATGTAGTCCATCGAAGTGCTAGCTGTAATAGCACACAAGCAAATGTGTGCTAATCATGTGTCTTTATACATAGAAGACTAGCCCAAGTTGGGAATGAAGTTCAGTGAACTTAATATGGCCTAGGTTCTTGGTGAACATATCAGCAGGGTTATATTGACATTCAATGAAGAATAGTTCAATACAGTGGCTCAAAAAACTGTCCATGTCATATCCATCCCTACCCCTATTACACCCTCCGAGATCACCTCTGACTTGCTCCATGCCAACCCCATATCACCCCTTGGTTTCAAGTACGGAGCCCCTATTGGACTTACACCACCCTCATATGGGGTTCCTCAGACCCTGTGTGTATAGCCCTGGAGCATCACCTTTGGACCTTTTTTGTTCTCTCAGACCTTGTCCTTTTGTATATTTCCTTCTATGTCCTAGTGTACATTCTCATCTCCAGGGCTCTTAGCCTTGTTGTTCTGACCCTATCATTCTTTCACTTATGTTGTTTCTTCCTATGCCCTTCATTCCATGTGTTACACTGAGGCTAGTAACTCAGCTAGTAACTGATGAGGTAGACATGATGGAAGATACTGATACGTCTTCTGGGTAATCCTAAGATGATTATGACAAGGATGGTCATCTCCCAATAAAGGGTATCAATGCGTCTGTATGGGATGTCCTGTTGGATGGTAGTGAGAAAGAGCAGGACCTGATGAGTCACACCTTGATGTGTAACAAAACCCCTCAAGACAGTAGCTTGGAGGACTGGAATGGTGGTGGTCTCACTCCCTTGAGCAGTGTGCTGGTTACTAGGTTTGGATTGTGTAGAACTAGCTGAGGTACATGGGCAAGAGATCTACCTACTTATAGATAGAAGAGTAATGCACAGACCAAGAGAGAAAAAGGAAACTATCTAGAATGTTCTGGAGAATGAAGACTATAATGGGTAACTCTTAGCTCTGGTACTACGAGGTAAAATGGGAGGAATCGGAAATGGAAAGAATAGGAATAAGACTCAGGAAGGATAGGAGAGTACACAGAAACGATAGGAAGAAAGATAGGGGTAAGAGTACAACTGTAACATTACCCCCCTTCTATCATCCAGATCACAGGACTGGACTATTATTTTCACCTCCAGAAGAGGAGTTCTCTTCTATGACCCAAGCAGCGACAGGAGGGTTAGTGGATACGTCCAGGCAATAGTTTACCTTATGCCCATGAACACCACATCTGTCACAAGGGAGACCTCTACACGTGTTCTTTTGATGCCCTGGGGCCCATAAAAAACATTTCGGGCAGTGGTAGCAAGGACAGTCTTGGTACCAGTGCCCCCACTGTTGGCACTTGAAGCATTGTCCCTGACGAGTAGGAGAGTCAGAGGGAGTAGGGGATATTGGTGGAGGAGGGGGCATCGAGGGACAGGATCGCAGATGATCAGGGAGGGGATCTATCCATTCAGGTTGGGGGGTCCATGTGGGTCTGGCAGGTTCCAGTACCGGGAGAGGAGGGGAGTCTTCATAAAAAGAAAGTTGTGGTTGAATGGGGATGGAATAGGGCGTAGGTCTTCATCAAGGACGATGATGGGGTCTGCAGGTAGGGATAGGAGGAGAGGGCACAGGGGTGGAAGGGGGACTGGGAGAGGAAATTGAAGAAAGAAGGAATCAGGGTTCGATCCTGTTAGTAATAGTAAGGGGGTACCCCTGATAATGAGTCTCTTTGGTAGGAGTGAGTCCATCTAGGAGGGATTGTAATGTAGGTGTTACGCTAGGGCTTAGCAACCTAGCTAGTAATGGATATGGTAGACTTGGTGGTAGAGTCAATGGTGACGATTGGGCCAGATCCCAATGACGATGATGACTAACAAGAGCGTCCCTTCTTGGACAAAGGCGTATTGGATGGTTAAGTCTCATTGAGCGACAATGGCAATAAAGAGTAGGACGTTGAGAGGCAGTTTGGCAAAGGGGTCTCACCCTAAGGTGGCTTGCTGGTTACTAAGCTTTAGAATGCGTAGAACTAGCTAAAGTACATGGAGTATAGACAGGGTATTTATAGGACTCTAATGGGTGCACAGACCATGTACGGAAAAGGGATGTTTCTAGAAAGTTCCAGAGTATGATACTAGGAAAGGAGACGCATAGCTTCGGTGCTGTGAGGACAAAAGGAATGCTTAAGTAAAGAAGATGAATAGGGGTCCATCTCATAACATTACCCCCCTACTAGGTGTTTGAAGTCCCTTTCAAACATCTTTCTTGTCTACCGGAGGGTTATTTCCTGAAGAAAGGGGGCAATACCCTTGTGGATGATTAGTCCTTCCACAAGAGGGGCAGGGTAATCCCTTGCAAAGATGTGCCGGATGTCCTGGGGCCCAGAGGAAACAACATGGGCAGCGAAATTTGATGCATTCTCTGTGCCAGTGTCCCCATTCTTGGCATTTAAAACATTGGCCAAGATGAGGGGGAGTCTGTGGGTGGTCGATGTTGATAGGATTCACGGGTGACCCTGGAGAGGCATCTGAGATGATTGTGTCCCTATCGATTGGAGGGGGGACTGGTAAAGTGGGGGACACCGGACTGCCATAGGACAAGGAGGAGGAAGAGGTAGATGAGGGTGGGGTTTCTACCCTCACTCTTGGGTAAGGACTGGGGTTGCGACTTCTTCATCGAAGGGTTCTGGATGGGGTGGTGGTAGGAGGGGTAGGTGTCCTTGGGTGATAGGTAGGTGACAAGGGTTGCAGGGTAGGAGGATGTGGGGTATAGGACGGTGGGTGAGAGGGTCCGGCAGGGACCAGGCACAGAGTAGTATGGGAAGTATTTACAGCGATGAGTCCATTGTAGACGTCCTCTTCGGACGGCATTAAGGAGGTGATAAGGGGCACCAGGAGGTGCTGGAGGGAGGAGTTAGGAATTTGATTAACGAAACCCCAAAACCCTTTGTAGTGGAGAAGGTCGAGTATGTGGTGGTGGATGAGGGAGTGGGAGTCCGAGAGGGTCTGTTGGGTAGTGTACGAAGCCACAGAGTGAAGACGTTCATAAAGGAGGTGGTGAGTCAGGGTCTGATGGTACAGACATACATACGAGGGCCTGGAGGGTGATGGCGTGGTCCCAGAGACCGTCTTTTTCAAGCAGGAACATTGTTACGCTAGGGCTTAGCAACCTAGCAGCGACGTTCGAGGCGGGCTCGGTAATATAGACGATGCCGGGGATGCGGCCAAATCCCTATAACTATCAGGACGAAGAGGCGGGTTCCCTCCTGCAAGAAGTGGAATCGGATGGCAAGATCTCGATGAGCTACGACGGCGATGAAGACAAAGGCTTGGAGACCTAGTCTCTGGATAGGGATTAAGAGGCCGATGTGAGGCAGCTTGAACTAGGATTGGCGAGTCTCACCCTGGAAGGTGGCTGGCTGGTTACTAAGCTTGATTGGCGTAGAACTAGCTAAGGTACAGGGTATAGTAGGCGGGTATTTATAGGGTCCGTGAGTGCGCACAGACCAAGTACAAGAAAGGAATATTGCTAGAAAGTTCCGGAGTATATACTACAAACGGTGTGGGCACAGCTCCGGTGCTGTGAGGCAAAAGGGGAAGTATGACAAAGAAAAAGAACTAGGGGTCCATCGACTCGTAACAAACATGGTGTGGGGATCGGCAAGAATACTGGCATAGAGGAGGTGGCAGTGGTGGTCAGGGAGTCTCTAGGTGTAGACGTGGATAAAGGTGGTGGGAGTGGAGACGTTGGAAGACATGGTGGGGGGATGAGTTCATGAGTGGTTGAGTCAGAGTTCAAAGGTGTCGTCATCTTTTATAGTTGTCCAATACTTCCGAGGCATTTCCCAGATTGGATTCCAGTTCCCACATGTTTTTGGCTGAAGAGTACCCTTTCCACTTTACCAGATATTGCTGATGACCACATGTTCCTCAATGACTAAGGATATCTTCTACTTCCCATTCTTCCTCGCCTTCTATCTCCTCGGATGGAGGTTTTAGGAAGTTTGGTCCATGTTCAGTTGTTTCCTTATAAGAGGAAAGAAGAGAAGCATGGAATATGTTATGGATCTTCCAGGTGGGCGGGAGTTTTAATTCGTAAGCGAGAGGCGATATCACCTTAGTGATTTCAAAAGGTCCCTCTCACCTAGGGAGTAATTTCCGGGAGGTGTGGCGGAATTGGAGATTCTTGGCTTCCAGCCACACCTTATCGCCTACTTTCCAGGGTTTGAATTTGGAGTGAGTCCTTTCCCTCATAATTCAAGTGGTGTTTTCGTGAGCAGCTAATGCCTCTCTTTGGGCCTCTTCTAGAAGGGAAAGACGTCTTTCCAGAGCAGGGATAAACATTTTTCCTAAAGGTGGGTAAGCCCTAGGTTCATATCTGAGCATGAGGGAGAATGGGGTTTTCTTGGTGGAGGCATGGACATTGGTGTTGTGGGAAAACTCTGCCATAGGTAATAGATTGACCCATTTATCAGGTCAGCCTTCAGAGAAGATACGGAGGTAGGTTTCCAGGGACTGATTTACTCTCTCAGTTTCTCCATTGGTCTGGGGATGGTATGCGGTGGAGAGTCTGAGGTCGTATCCTAGTATTTGAGATAATTCTCTAGCGAACACTGAGGCAAATTGGGGTCCTTGGTCGGATATTACAGAAGAGTGGAGGCCGAATCTAGGGAAAACCTTTTCAAAAAATAATTGGGTGATTCCTTCCGCGTCAATGGTTTTTGAGCAGGGAGAGAGGATTACCCCCTTCATAAGGCCATGGTCGACCACGACCATGATAGAGTCAAAGCCGCGAATCAGAGGTAAATCCGTGATGAGGTCAACAGAGATTTGGTCAAAAGGGCAGGTTGTGGAGGAGATGATGGGGGAGAGGGGGGGCACCATGGGATGGGTGTTGACCTTATGCTGTTGGCAAATGGAGCAGCCGGTGACAAAGCGGCAGACAAAGGAGGAAAGGCCAGGCCACCAATAATCTTGTGAAACAAGGGAGGTAGTACAGAAAATGCCACCATGGCCTCCTTCGGGAGAAGAATGAATGGAGGAGACAAGGGTGTGTCGGAGAGTGGCAGGGACATAAAGCCAATGTTTGAAGTAAAGTTTTCCATCAGAGAAGGTCCAATCCTGAAAAGCAGAGTGAGGGAAGAGGGGGGAATTGGATAAGGATTTGGATATGGCATCAAGGATGAGAGGATCGGAGGCAGAAGACACGGCAATTTTATTGGTGAGGGAGGTGTCAATGGCACAGACAAAGACTGAGTCTGGGAGGAGGGTTGTAGTGGCATTGTCGTTAGCCATGTCAATTGAGTCTTGTCGGGAAAGTGCATCGGCCAGTCCCATATGGGATGCTGGCAAGTGGGTAAATGAGAGATCAAAGTCTTGGAGGAAGAGGAGCCAGCAAGCTTGATGGCAAGAGAGTTTGCAAGGTTCACAAAAATAGGTAAGGTTTTTGTGGTCTGTGAGGATGGTGACAGGGTGTCCTGTACCTTGTAGATAGTGACGCCATTCGTAAAGGGCATGAATGACAGCGAGGAGTTCTCGGTCATAGATGTCATAGTTTTGTTCGGCTGGGGACAGGGTTTTAGAAAGGAAAGCGCAGGGATGGAGATCCCCATTGGTGTCTTTCTGCATTAGAATTCCTCCAGTGGCAACCAGAGAAGCATCTGTCATAACAAAGAAAGGTTGGTGAGGATCGGGGAGTTGGAGGACCGGTGAAGCAAGGAAGAGATTCTTGAGGGTCATGAATGCATCATTCTGAGGTTGGTTCCAATGCCATGCGGAGGACTTTTTGGTGAGGTCAATAAGTGGTTGTGCGATGGAGGAGAAGTTTGCAATGAATTTGTGATAGAAGTTGCAAAAGCCTAAAAAGGAACGCACGGCCCGTACAGAGCATGGAGGTTCCCAAGAGCGTATTGCGTCCAGTTTTGTTGGGTCCATTGTGGCATGATGATTACCAATGACCATACCAAGGTATTCAACTTCGGTGACATCAAAGACACATTTGGATAGTTTTAAGGACAAGTGGAGTTCGCAGAGACATTGAAGCACTCTTTTTGTTCGAGCGGTATGGGTGAGTTGATCTGAGGAGTGAATGAGGATGTCATCCATGTAGATGACAACCCATCCTTCAGAAAGAAGGTCCTGGAAGGCGTCATTCATGAAAGCCTGGAACGTTGCAGGGGAATTACAGAGACCAAAGAACATAACCGTAGGTTCAAATAAGCCAAATGGAGTGATGAAAGCTGCCTTCCAGCGATCTTCCAGTTTGATGAGGATGTTGTTGTATCCCCATCGAACGTCAAATTTGGTGAAGATGGTGGAAGCTCTGAGCTTATCAAGGAGGTCGGATATGAGCAGTAGTGGGTAAGCGTTCTTTACCATATGGGAATTAAGGTATCTGTAGTCTTGGCAAGGTCAGAGTGAACTGTCCTTTTTTCTGATGAAGAAGAACGGGGAAGCTTGAGGGGATTTGGATGGAATGATTCGTCCAGTTCGAAGGTGTTCCTCGACGAACTCCCGACAGGTTTGTAGTTCTTTTGGGTTGAGGGGGTATATCTTTGCTACTTTCGGGACAAATGAGTCGTCCAACTCAATGGTGTGATCAAATGATCGCGAGGGAGGAAGGAGGTCATGTGTTTTTTCATTGAATACATCCTCATAAGGCTGATACTCTGGGGGGAGGGCTCTTTCTTTCTGAGGGGTAGATGCCACAGCTTCTGTGGCAATGGTAGTTTTTCGAAGGGAGGCTACCAAGTATTATTGATCATCAGTAAAGTCAGGAGTGGGAAGGTCGGGTATAGAAATCTTTCTAGAGGTCCAGTTGATAATGGGGTTTACCTTCGTGAACCATGGGAGACCGAGAATTGCTCGATCTTCCCCACAGTGGAGGACTAGAAAGTGGATTACTTCTTCCTGAGCTCCTATTTTTAGGACGAGTTTTACTTCTTTCCTAATTATTCCTCCTTGGTTTATTGTTCCGTCTACGTTTGAAGCTTTTATTGGAGTTCTAAGACGGGAACAGGGGAACTGATATTTTGTGATGATGGTGGGATCGACGAAGTTTTCCATAGCACCAGAATCCAGTAAAGCTTTTACTTCAGCGGTTTTTGCCCCGTGAGATAAGGAAATAGGGATTCGAATTGACTTTTCTTTCCTACTAGTACAAATCACAGGGGCTAATCGTTCTGGAGGGGAAGATGCTGATGCTTTCCTCCTCTTTAAAAATCCAGTTCTTGGTGGGTGGTTATCCGAGCCACTGTTTCCTCGGCTTCTTCTTCTTTGAAACACGTTTTTAGAACTCGGATCATTTCCTTAGGGTCTACCTTTTTTCCTTCAAGGATTTTCAGGTATTTATCCAGATTCAATGGTTCCTTGGTCTTGGTTTTTGTGGTAGTAACAGCCGCTCGTGCTGGGTTACGAGGTGGATGAGGAGGGGCATTAGCCGAGGGTTCCTTGGGGTCTTTCAGATGGTTACGGGCTACACATCCCTTTCAGTGGCAAACGAAGCATCGTCCCTCCTTGATGTGTCTTGCCTTTTCTACTGGAGAGAGGCATACTGCATCTATCTCCATGGCGTTTGGATCCCTTCTAGAAGTACTCGAGTTTCGCCATCCAAGTCCTTTCCTCATGTCTTTTATTCTCTCCTGTTGGGCGTGGAATTTACTTGCCTGTTCCATCCATCCTTTCAGAGTGGTTGGGACGTTGGCCATGGAGAGGATGTTTGTTACGAGCTTCTCATCCAGCCCACGTCCAAAATTATCAATGAGAGAGTCTTCATCAATGACTCAGGCCTGAGAGGTGGCGAGGGAGAAATCGGCAACATATTTGGCAAACCTGTCTTTATCCCTAACATTCTGAGCAAGGGTTCGGAGGGTTTGTCGGGCTCGATTAGCAACGTCAAAGGGGAAGAAGGTTTTGGAAAAATCTTCCGCCATTGCAGTGAAGGTCTTGTTTCTAGCAGTGATCTCGGGGTCTTCTAACTTATAGAACCATCCTTCTGAGAACGTCCTTCCTCTCCCTTTACTCATTTTGTTGAGGGCGGTGAGGAGCATGGACTTTTCATCATAGAGGTTGGCGTTCATGGAAAAGTACACTTTCATTGCCATCATCCATCTGACGGCATCCTCGGAGTCCCTGAAAAAGTCGTTGGGGAGGCCGGCTTTTAACTCGGATCTAGACATCCTTCTTCATTTGGCTTGCCGAGCTCTTTCTCAGTCTTGTTCTTCCTCTTCCTTTGCTATTTGTCTACTTTCCTTGGCTACTTGTCAATGGAATTCCTCTCGTTCCACTTCTTCTCTCCTTCGTTCTTCTTCCTTCCTGAGTAGACAATCAATGGTCTCCTGGTTGAACTGATGTAAATCCACCTCGGTTTCAGTATCTGATTCCGAGGAATCAGTTAGGTTGGAGGGAGTGGGGGTATAGTCTGGGTTAGTGGCATTGCGTGAAGGGCCTTCGGTGAGAGGGGAAGGAAAGACTTCGGAGTAGGGAGTAGCGTGGGTCCTTTTCTTCTTTTTCTTATAGGTTGAAGGGTATGCAGGCCCTTGTGAAGGTACTATGGTGGTGGTGGGGGGTTGACCCTTCTAGATAGAGGGGTCAATAATAACAGCTAGTTCTTTTGTTACGCTAGGGCTTAGCAACCTAGCTAGTAATGGATATGGTAGACTCGGTGGTAGAGTCAATGGTGACGATTGGGCCAGATCCCAACGACAATGACGACTAACAAGAGTGTCCCTTCTTGGACAAAGGTGTATCGGATGGTTAAGTCTCGTTGAGCAACAATGGCGATAAAGAGTAGGACGTTGAGAGGCAGTTTGGCAGAGGGGTCTCACCCTAAGGTGGCTTGCTGGTTACTAAGCTTTAGAATGCATAGAACTAGCTAAAGTACATGGAGTATAGACAGGGTATTTATAGGACTCTAATGGGTGCACAGACCATGTACGGAAAAGAGATGTTTCTAGAAAGTTCCAGAGTATGTATGATACTAGGAAAGGAGACGCACAGCTCCGGTGCTGTGAGGACAAAAGGAATGCTTATGTAAAGAAGATGAATAGGGGTCCATCTCGTAACAGTAGGAATGGTGGAAGATGGATTGCGGTTCACAAAGAACCAGAAGCCCTCTTGATGCATAAGGTTGAGGAGATGGTCCAGCGTCTGCTGGGTGGAGTGGTCAATTGCTCACGTAAACACAGAGCTGACCCCAGAGCGAGACCGTTGGAAGAGGAGATCAGTAGTGTAGATTTGATGGTACAAGCGTACCATCATTTGTAGCGAGGTCGCTTGCCCCCAAAGAGGATCATGTTCAACGCAGAAGAGAGGACAGGGGTCGGTGAGGATGGTGCCAAAGAGGATGTGTCGGTAGAAGACTGGGAGGCACTCAGCATAGATAGCAAGGGACGACATAGTGGGAGACAAAGGTGATGGATGAATGGAGGTGAAAAGTGGTATAGCGGAGTTCTAAAGATGTTGTCGAGTTTTATACTCTTTGAGTACCTTGGAGGCATTTCCTAGATTGGATTCGGGTTCCCAGGTATTCTCAGCAGAGGAATACCCTTTCCATTTTATGAGATATTGTCACCACCCTCGTGTTCCGTGGTGATTGAGAATGTCTTTGACTTCCCATTCTTCTTCCCCTTCTATCTCTTCCAATGGGGGTTTTAGGAAATTGGGTCCATGTTCGGGGGTTTTCCGGTAGGATGACAAGAGTGATGCATGAAAGACATTATGGATTTTCCAGGACGGTGGTAGACAGAGCTTGTAGGCAAGGGGTGAAATAACTCTGGAGATTTCAAAAGGTCCTTCTCATTGAGGGAGGAGTTTCTTAGAGGTATGGTGGAAACAGAGGTTCTGAGTTTCCAACCAGACTTTATCTCTGACTTTCCACAGTTTGAATTTGGAAAAGGTTTGTTCTTTCATGATCCAAGCAGAATTCTCGTGAGCCACTAGAGCTTCTTTCCATGCTTCATCCAGAAGGGTAAGACATTTTTCCAGGGTGGGGATAAACATCTTTCCAAGAGGAGGATATCCTAATGGTTCATATCTGAACATCAGGGAAAACAGGGTTTTTTGAGTTGAGGTGTGGATGTTGGAATTGTGAGAGAACTCGGCTAAAGGAAGAAGATCTACACATTTATCAGGGTGACCCTCGGAAAAGATTCTGAGATAGGTCTCCAGGGACTGAGTGGCACGTTTGGTTTCTCCATCAGTTTGGAGATGGTATGTGGTGGAAAGACGAAGATCATAGTTGAGAAGTCAGGCAAATTCCTGGGCAAAGGCAGAAGTGAACTGAGGACCTCGGTCGGAAATGACAGATGAGTGAAGACTGAAACGAGGGAAAACTTTCTCCAAAAAGAGTTGGGCAATGCCCTCAGCATCGATAGTTTTAGAACAAGGAGTGAAAATTACCCCCTTTGTAAGGCCATGGTCGACCACGACCAAAATAGAGTTGAAACTGCAAACCAGAGGGAGATCCATGATAAGATCGACAGAGATTTGTTCAAAAGGATAAGAGGCGGTGGAGGAAATAGGAGATAGGGGAGGAACAGTTGGATGGGTGTTGACTTTGTTTTGCTGACAAATAGTGCAACCAGAAATAAAACGGTGAACAAAAGTGGAAAGACCCAGCCACCAGAAGTCATGGGAGATGAGAGCAGTAGTGTGAAAAATACCTCCATGACCCCCAGCGAAAGAAGAGTGGACAGAAGAGATGATGTCATGGCAAAGAGATTCTGGGACATAGAGGCAGTGTTTATAGTAAAGTTTACCATCGTCAAAGGTCCAATCAAGGAGCATGGAGCATGGGAACAATGGAGAACCTTGGAGACATTTATCAATAGTGGAAAGAACCAGGGGATCCGTTGCTGAAGATTGGGTGATTTTATCTGAAAGTGTGAGGTCAATGTGACAAATAAAAATGTCATCAGGAAGGAGAGTGATGGCCTGATTGTCATCGGCTGTGTCCACATGATCCTGGCAGGAGAGCGCATCGGCTGGTCCCATCTGGGAACCCGGCTGATGAACAAAGTGAAGGTCAAAATCTTGGAGGAACAATAACCATCGAGCCTGGCAATGAGAGAGTTTCCATGGTTCCTGGAAGTAGGACAGGTTCTTATGATTGGTGAGAACCGTGACGGGAAGAGAAGTTCCTTGAAGATAATGGTGCCATTCATAAAGAGCATGGATGATGGCAAGTAACTCCCGATCATAGATATCATAGTTACGCTCAGCAGGGGACAATGTCTTGGACAAATAAGCACAAGGGTGGAGATCCCTGTTGGCATCCTTTTGCATAAGGACTCCTCTGGTGGCTACTAAAGAGGCATTGGTCATCAGGAAGAAAGGGGAGATGGTATCAGGAAGGTGAAGAACAGGAGTAGACATGAAGATCTGTTGAAGGGTTTGGAAAGCAGTTTTGTGGTCCATAGACCAATCCCAAATGGTTGACTTTTTTGTGAGGTCGATAAGAGGTTGGGCAATGGTAGAGAAATTAGCAATGAATTTCTGATAAAAATTACAGAACCCAAGAAAAGATCATACTGCTTTAACTGTTGTAGGTGGTTGCCACTCCTGAATGGCTTTCAGCTTCGTCAGGTCCATGGATGCTTGGTGGTGACCAATAACCATGCCGAGATATTCTACCTCAGCAATGTCAAAAGAACACTTGGAGATCTTTAAGGAAAGATGAAGGTCTTTGAGACGTTGGAGGACTTGTTTTGTTTGAGCAGTGTGCTTGTCAGGATTGGAAGAGTGAATGAGAATGTCATCCATATAAATGACTACCCATCCTTCAGAAATGAGGTCTCGAAACCCATCATTCATGAATGCCTGGAAGGTGGCCAGAGAATTGCATAGACCAAAGAACATCACTGTTGGTTCAAAGAGGCTGAACGGTGTGATGAATGCCACCTTCCATCAATCTTCAGGTTTGATGAGGACATTGTTATATCCCCACCGTACATCAAACTTGGTGAAAATCATAGTCTTTTAGCTTATCCAGAAGATCTGAGATGAGGGGGAGAGGGTAGGCATTTTTGACGGTATGCAAGTTCAGGTACCGGTAATCCTGACAAGGGCAAAGAGAACCATCTTTCTTCGGTACAAAGAAGAAAGGGGACACCTGGGGAGATTTAGATGGCACAATATGCCCTGTCCAAAGATGTTCATCAACAAAATCCTTGCATGTCTCCATCTCTTTATGATTGAGCAGATATATTTTAGCAACTTTTGGGACAAAGGATTCATCAAGATCAATACCATGATCAAAAGGTCGAGACGGAGGGAGGAGATCATGAGTCTTTTCTTCGAACACTGAAGTAAACTCTGCATACTCTGGGGGTAGGACTTTCTCCTTTTTGGGTGCTGCGATAGCAGCCTTGGTAGTGATAGTAGTCTTTTGCAATGATTCTATTAGATATCGTTGTTCTAAAGCTTCTCCTTTGGCGTTATGGTTTTCCAGCAGACTGGGTATGGTGACAATTCAGTTTGTCCAATCGATTACTGGGTTGACTTTAGAAAACCAAGGGATTCCCAGAATTGCTCAGTCCTCCCTGCAGTTTAACACAAGGAAGTGGATTACTTCTTCCTGTCCTGCCATGTTCATGGTCAGGAAGGTTTCCTTTCAGACAAACCCCCCTTTATTGGCAGAGCTGTTGGCATTAGAGGCCTTTATAGGAGAGGGAAGTCGTCTGGTGGGGAGTTGGTACTTAGCAATAGTGATGGGATTGATGAAGTTTTCAGTGGCTCCTGAGTCTAGGAGAGCTCAGATTTCAGTGGTTTTCATTCTGTGGAAGAGAGAGATGGGAACATGAATAGATTTCTCTTTCTTATTGGTACACAGAATAGGAGTGGAACATTTGGGAGGAGAAGACGCTGATGCTTTCCTCCATTCTAAAAACCCTGGATCTTTTCATCAATAGACATCTTGGACACCCTCTCGCTGTCTTCTTCAAAGCATGCCTGTAAAACTTGTACGAGTTCCTTGTGATCTACCTTTCGTCCTTCGAGGACCTTAAGGTATTTGTCTAGATCTGATGATGGGGGAGGTTCTGGTGCCTTGAGTGGTTCAGGAGCAGAAATGACTGCAGCCCTGCTTTGGTTCCAGAAAGGGTTATTGGATCGTACAGGGGCAGGTCCTTCCTGTTTCTTATCGTCGCAGGGATGGTTACAAGTGGTACACCCTTTCTTGTGGCAAATGAAGCACTGCCCTTCACGTATGTGGCAAGCTTTCTC
>JBBPMM010000416.1:0-24784 GCA_038090335.1 Solioccasus polychromus
CATGAACATCTGTTCTCCATGATGTCGGATGTGACTTTCTCGGCCTTTTCTACCGTCCTAGCATAATTGAGGAAATCTTCTTGAATCTGGGAGTACTCTACAAGGAGGAGAAGAATAGCACGTGCGGTAGGATATGGTGAAAAGAGCCGCCCATGAAGACTGTAGCTTTCTGGTACACCACAGATACGCATAGCGAGGACGACCGGAAGATAGATATGAGGAATCTTGCTTCGTGCGATTAAAGCATGCCTGGGGATGAGTGTATACGTAAGTTTTGAAGGTAGAACGAAGAATTAACATTTACTTCTGTAGAGAAAATTTACTGAGATCGATGCTATTCTTCGGGATAGCGACTAAGTTGACCAGCTGGCCTGTCTCCGCCTCGAATGTCGTCTAGAAGGGTCAGAATTATCGTCTTCGGCTGCAGTACATATGGGACGCAAAGGAACGAACTGACCTCGTGAAATAGCTCGATCAAATGTACATAGTACGTTTCCTTGCGGAGGTACTTCTTGAGCAAATAGTACATTACAGCATCGAGCGTGAATGAGCCCTTGAGGATGATGCCATCGCCCGCATACATGCACTGACTCTTACGAGTCTGTTGTATTTCCGAGTAGATATCTACCCTTGATGCATACAGCTAACGAAGCCCTCAGTAAGTCTAATGCAGAAAGAAAGAAAATTAAGACTGACGAGCATGATACACACTTCCAACAACGCTGCCTTGAAGTATTCGTCGTCAGTCAGCGTTCGGCCTCGCAGGATTTCTGCGAATTCTACAACGGACATGATGCCACGTTGGAGGAGTGCTCCTTCTCGGATGTTGAAGTCATAATTCTACTGTTGGAGTGAGGATAGACTCGGAGGAAGCATGGCGGAACAACACGAACGGAATAGAACCACTCGATAACCTCCACAGGCATAACCTCCAAGTGATCGATCAGGTCGTCGCGGATGCGCTCAATGACACAGATAAACTCTTCTTTTCTTTGTTCAGCAGTATCAGTACCCATGCTTCCGCAGACGAAGTGGTCAGTGAAGAATAGTTAATACACTTATAACGTCTGGCCATCGGTTGATCTTTATAAACTTATATTCATTGCTGTCGAACGAAAGTAAGTATGCGTGAGGTAACTCGCGGCATTCGGGGTAAGGCTTTTCCCACTGGTTCGCTTCGGTGTCAAACACCGAACTCGACGTTAGACTCAATATGGCAAAATCTTACATAAGGAATCTGGTGGAACAAAGGGAAGCGCAAGACTGGAAATGCTCAACCACGTAACTCACCGTATCGCGGGCTAGCAGAGCCCCCAAATTAACTTCAACGCCAATGGTCATGGTCTAATTGCTTTTCGCTATGACACTTTTTCATCTAAAGATGGCCTAGAATTACTGAAACAATAATTCTCTGTATGTCATTCAAGTTGTGAGTACTGTTTAAGTTAGTGAAGGAACCGAACGATACAAATATTATCCACCCGTGCCTTTCCATCCCACTGTGATAACTCATGTCCATTGAAACATATCGCCTCCCTGACTTTCTCGCACTACTCCCTAAGAAACCAGGTGGAGAGATCAATCCTCATTTCAAGGATATCGAAGCTGAATTCAATGCATGGGTGGAGAAGAAACTCAGGGGGCACAACGCCGAGGCTTGTATCTACTCATGCAATCTCATCCGCATTCTCTGATCATCACAGCTAGGTGGTCCGTGGGGCTGAAATTCCCCTATTTATTTCCTTGATGTGTCCAACTGCCGGCCAAGAACAGTTAATGAATCTTGTCAACATCTCTGCCGCGGCGTTTATGGCGGACGATATGTCGTGTGTATCCTTTTATTGCTCGTTTCATGAATCCTCAGGGACTACTCAGGGAACGTCTCCCGAGCCATCAGCTTGCAGGGATTGGGCGACTATTTATGAAAATTCTTCGCGATTCGGAAGAAAATGCCCCAAGTTCTCTGGTCAAAATGATGGGTTTGTAGGTCGATTCATACATACATTGTGTTGGACCTCGTTTGAACCATTTCTGGTGCAGTGAATCGATGCCTACCATCAAATCTGCTGTTGGTCCCTTCCATTGGCCCCAGTTCATCAGCGAAGCAGAGAAGATGATGATGCATCTAGTTCAAGAAGCACGTGACCGAGAAATATCTGTTAATCAGAAGGTACAACTGGACATTCAATCGTACCTGATGAAGCGTTCGTGGTCGGCCGGCTTTCGTCCAATCGTTGCCCTTCTTCGGTCGATGTATCATCTCTGCATCCCTGACGACGTTTTAGCAAATGGAATTGTACGGGAACTGGAGAACTCAATCATAGAAATGGCTGTTATTACGAACGTGAGAAAACTCTCTCAAATCTGTCTTCGTGAACATTAAAATGTATTTCGTCAAGGATATCTTTTCCTTCAAAGAGGAACGCGAGAAAGGCGTCGCATCCACTAATATTTTGACAGTTATGCAGAAGGACCCGAAGACTGCTCACCTCGGATCGGATCTGCAAAAGAGGCTCGATTACGCCGATAGTTTATTCAAAGTAACTCTCAAGCGATTCTATGCAAGCGTGCAGGAACTGCCGTCCTTTGGTTCAGAAGTGGACCAATATCTCACCCTATATGCTGATGTGCTGCTCGACTTGGTCATTGGCAACTTGCAATGGAGCCGTGTTTGCCGCCGCTACAGCGTGTTCGCGAGCGAGGAGGACAGGGAAAAGAACCTCATGAAATTGGTGTTGTGATAACTGTAATAGCTGACTACATCCGAAGTGCAGTGTATCAGTCTTTTGAAAACATTGTACTGTTGTGCATTCTTGCTACTATGTTTTGTCCAAGACCGCCTATCACTGCCCTTCATCGAGTCCGCTGCTGCAATGCACCTCGCCAAAAATCCGGATATTCACAGGATATTGAACGGTCGCGTTCGGCAGTCGACCAAGTGGTTTTCCGTCCACAATCAGTGACCCGTCAAGTACGACTTGGGCGCACTGCGTCAGCATCGACGCCGTCACGGACGAAACCCACTACATGTTAAGAGCATCTCGACGTCCTTCGCAGACCAAAGCAACCGATCAAGCATGGCAATATCAACATCGTACGTGCTCTGGCAGACGGCAGCCGTATCTCGCAAGAATCCACGCAGCTCTTCGTCTTCTGGCGTTCTCGTCAGCCTGTCCGACAATTCTTTTACCTAAGCATACACCTTTGAGCTGATACCACAGGGTTTCCAATATTTAGCACCGGCGTAAACGGCGTCCCGAATGTGAACCACAAATTTAGAATATTTCTTACAGTTTGAACATGTACTGAACTTCAAGTTTACTTGACCGTCTGAATGTGCATTTCAAGTATATGCCAGCGTACGGTCGTGTTCTAAATGTTATGCTTGACTTGAAGCATAGCCGCGGTGCGCACGTGAGCAAAAACTTTAAATATAAGATTCACGTGCGCCGATAAACCAAACTTCAAGTTTAGACCACAAACGGACGCGGGCAAAGACAAAAAGAATCGACGAACAAAAGGTCTCCGTCCTAGGCTTTAAGATAAGACCGGTACTAAATGCAGATAATATTGTTAAATTTAGACATTGGCGCAATTTTATTCGTCGTGGCATTGTTAACTACGCAATTTACAGTAGCGGGCAGGCGATTGATTTAGCCAATGTCTAAATTTAAAAAATATTATCCATATTTGGTACTGTTTAGGACACGAACCTTTTGTTCGTCGATTCTTTTTGTCTTTGCCTGCGTCCGTTTGCGGTTTAAACTTGAAGTTTGGTTTATCAGCGCACGTGAATCTTATATGTAAAGTTTTTGCTCACATGCACACTGTAGCTATGCTTCGAGTCGAGCATAACATTTAGAACACGACCGTACGCTGGCATATACTTGAAGTTCTGTACATGTTCAAACTGTAAGATATATTCTAAATTTGTGATTCACCGTTTAGGTCGGTGGTAAATATTGGAAACCCTGTGGTGTGAGAGAACGCAGGAGTCTTACGATATGCTCCACGAGGTCTTCGTCAGGGTTGGTGGCGAGGAGACGAGTCAGCAAAAACGAGATCGTGTTCATCGTCACCCCTTCCAACCAGTTGCCTTCCACATCGCCGATCAGGGATTCAAGTTCATCGGCGAGCATAGCGCAATACGACACCTGGAAAAGTTCCTCGTGTTAGATCATCTCCGACAAATTTGGTAATGGTCCAGTTTGCGTTATCACCCGAGCCAGAAGTAGATGGACTTCTGGCTCAGCGCACTCCCGAAGCTCATGTAAAAGCTAGTTCGGATTGGTTTTGAAGATGCTACTATGTCAGCTATAGTGCTATACTACGTCGGCTATGAGTGGTGGCTGGGCACTCTGCCATGCTCCGTCTGAATCTGACTGTGAACACTGAAACATATGCTAAGCAGGCGAGCGAGTTGACCTCGAATGGGGAGTTCTTCCAGAAGCCCTTAACTGTATAAATATCAAGTCGTTGGGTATACGTGCCAAGGGGTCGCATGGGAGTGAAGGTGAGGGTGCCATTTTTCGCGGCAGAAAGCCCGAGAGCGCGAGCAAGAAGAGGCAAGGAACTCGCCCTGCGGACAAGGATGTATCTGTAGAGAATTGGCATTGCAATATGCCACCAATGTCTGCAGACAAGAATGAGCGTCCGTTTAGTGACCAGAGCTCTGCGGATTTTCATGGGGGACTCGTCATAGCCAAGGCTAATAAGGCCACCGATTTCATAGGCGTAAATGTCGGGGACGAGCATACCTGGAATGTGTGTAGCGTGCTCAAAGACGTATACCCAGAGTTCGTCTGGGAGGTTCATAGTAGGAGCGTGCGTAGCCTCGTCCAATACCGTTAATGATGTAGGCACAGATAGCCTCGAATACAACAAGGGCACAGC
The DNA here is from genome assembly GCA_038090335.1 of Solioccasus polychromus. NCBI lineage: Eukaryota > Fungi > Basidiomycota > Agaricomycetes > Boletales > Boletaceae > Solioccasus > Solioccasus polychromus. The sequence continues at coordinate 4,894 of JBBPMM010000416.1, forward strand.
GTGGGTCAGCACGTGATCATCGTCCAGACGGACTCGAGCCCTTTTCCTCAAGGGCAAGACGACGCGTGCTCCGAACCGCTCTAATTAGCATCCGATTTAGAAATTTAATCGTGGGAACTAGCGTCAACGCCGTCTCCCGGGCCGGGTGTTGTAGTATCACATTACTAGACGCTCTTGTTCGAGAGGACAATCACTCGTTACGCACGAGGAACGAAGAGACAAGGAGAAAGAAATGCCAACCCCGAATACCGGCTTACCGGTGCCAATAAGTGAAAGACAGACCTTGGTCATTTGCAAAACCAAACGGGGACCTCCTCCGATGAACTACTGAGAACAGAATCTGCAACGGTATCCAATAGCCAATAATTGCCATCGGAAAGACGGGCACCCGTTTCATTTTAAAATCACTTACTGGACTGACGTAGCCATCAGATTCTGATCCAGACTGGCTATCGTCAGCTATGAGTGGCACAAGTTGGCTCTCTCTGATCGTTTCCCTCACCTCACCTCCACTTCTCTCTCCTAGATATGTCTGCGAGCATGAACAGTCTTCCTTCGCCCCTACGTGTCCTGGTAAGATTCCATTTGTAGCCTTACATGTTTAGCGTCAGTGATGCATGATAATCACAGGACCAGCGCAATCAATCGAAAACCACGGTGTCATCGTCAGACACCGATGTAGGCTCGGCCGGATACGCATCGTCGTCTGGCACGACAACCACCGAGGATGACATGCAGACGTTCCACCTCGGACCCGTGCTTCAGACTGTGCTCGCCGATAAACCAAAGTACGCCGTGGAGCAGCCCAGCATGATCACAAAGCAGCGCAACTTTTCTCTGGCGATGAAGAAAGTGAAAAAGGTTGCACATTCGCTAGCCATGTTCAAGAGAAAGGTTGGTCGCTCCCTGCCTTGTTCATGACGTCGAGCGAACCGCAATGCAGAAAACGGAAGACATTCCCCCTATTTTAATATCAAGCCCGCTGAGAGAACGATTTGGGAAACGGATGTCTGTCAAATCTCATCCGGATGAGGTATGTGCGATCTCGTCTCTCGAACGGCCTCGAGCGTCGAGCACGGCGCCCAGGGTTTCTACAACCTTCCCAATCGACACTTCTCGCTCTCAGACATAAGCACGCCATCAGTGAGCCTGGGCTCCTAGCGTGTCTTCCTGGCGCTCACTAGGATTGGACCAACCCCAGCATACTTCCCAGACGATCACACGCAAGTTTGGAACCATCTCGGGCTCCACATCTACTTTCGCTAAAAGTACGCTTAGGAAGCGGCGAAGCGCGCTCCGGATTCCAAGCTTCTCTGACTCGCCGCAAAGCATTCTTCTATCCTCAGCGCCGACCATGGTGGTCTCGCGAATCGAAAGTGGTGTCCCAACGTCCCAAACCAGAATAATCTTGGTCCAGATTATTCGCGCCTTGCTCTTCGTACCGTGGTGCACTGTCGTCGGTGTTGCCCTTCTTTTATTCCCGAGCTACGTCGAGCTCGCTGCCTTCTGGCCAGGATACATCCCGTCACCGAAAGGCGTTCGACGTTTCGCATACTGGGCAGAGTGTGGCCAGCAGCACGTCATGATCTTCCTTGCCTGCATCGCGGTCGTTCTCTGGTATAACGCGACCATGGGTCTATCGTTGGCAAGTGTCATTATCTCGCGTCTCGTAGTAGTCTGGCGTGGTTTCAAAGTGGACAGGAGCATTCCGCTCGGGGAGAACGATCAACAGAGTTTGTATATCGTGGTGATGGACTTGGCGCCCGTGAACGGCTTGTTTAGCACCCGTGGACCGTGGAACAAGCGAATTGCGATGAAGACAGGTGATTCGGGCTTGAATATTTCAGAAGCGGGTCTGGAGACCGACAGGGCTTGATGTTGCGTGCATGGAAAGATATAGAACGTACATATTCTGCTGTTTTATTATGAACCCACCTGTATACGTATCGTGTTGTTTCAGGATACCCAGCGTCGTGTACCAAATAGATATGTATTAAAAGCGGGTGGATGATAATTTCGTGAAATTTAGTGAACTTTCTCTGCTTGGCTATATCAGTGTATGAGCCAATCGAAGCCAGCTGGAACAATCACATCATGACGATGAGTTAGGATATCATCATCATCAAGACTTAAATATAAACAAATGTAAACATCATTCTGTCTGAAAATAGGCAACTTTTCTTCCTCGGAACCGCAAGATCAGACGGTGCTAGGGCGCAGTCGTTCTTGGACTCCATCCTTGCATTGGGGCCATAGGGAGGTGCAGACACTCACGCGGTCACGCTGTACAACGTTCTTTACTGCGGAGCGTGAACGTATGAACTGCGCATTGTACTCGCAGAAATCTCGAACCTTCCGCCTGGGGGTAACAAGGTTAAAACTTCGGAAGACGTACCACTTGCACAACTGGGTACTCGTGCTGAGGGCTGGTTCTCCCCACGCGTCCGGGACACACGTGCGAGGTGCAGCGGCGGTACGATCATTTCCCATTCAAGTACTAAGCTAATTTTGTCCGGCAGCCAATGTGAGGGCACTATTGAGCGGGGCTCAGTTCCTGGGAACATTGTATATCCGTAAGGGACTTGTTTGGTCGATTTCCTTGATGGTGACGACAGAGCGACGACAGATCGTGCTGCTGAAGACCGGTGATATGGCCACCTGAACCGAGTACCACTTAGTACCGCATGGCAGCTTCTTCGGCAGCGTTAAAGACCGCTTGATTTGGTCTTACCTTCTTCCGATTCATGGACCGTTCATTCTACGGTATGTTCCCTCTTCCATCATCACGCGGAGGCGCCAGTACATGGCACGTTCGTGACTTGGCTCTCATTTGTACGGAAGATTGAGCGGACAAGTATTTATTAGCTCGAGTTAACTTCGTCTTTTCCTTGACTGCACCTCCCTCAGCGTCTCTTCCAGATAGACATGCGCTCGTCCAGAGGGATCATCGCAGCTGCTCTCGCAGCCTTCTTTGGACTTGGCTCCGCTTTGCATATCCGTGGTGTGGATTACTACGACCCTACAGCAGGTGGTGGTTCCATGCTTGACAATGCGGGAGATGGTTACGGAGAACCGTTGAATGTACGGGTTTGACCTTACTCGTGCAGTCACGACCTTACTAGCGAATGTCTAGGTCATCATCTCTGGTCTTAGTTCTCCCGACGTGCTGACCGACGATGGGATCCTAAACTATGCCCGTGCTATCGGATTGTACGTCGAATCCACGAAGTGCCGCGATGACTTCGCTTACGACGTTACAGTTCTTCAGAATGTCTTGGCATTCATATCGGAAACCCCCAATCCGCCAACTTGGGCGATGGAAACGGATGGGTCAATCAAACAATCGAACTCCGCGAAGACTATGGTGATGCCAGCGCTGGAACGTGTCTCGAGAGTCTAATTGGCGGTGACCATTTCCGGTAGGTTGAGGTGTTGACTGGATGCTCTCCTCATGACAAACTATTGTCCCTTTCATAAATGGATGAACATGTGGTCGTCACCGTCTACCAAGGGTATATCGGCAAAACGGGCCCTTGGCAGATAGTGGAGCACTGTTCCTAGCGTGCGTCCTTGGTTTCCCCTCTCTCACTCGATTTACTCATCTCCTTGAGTATTTAGAGTGTCTAGGGAAGAGGTAACGGAGGTTGTTTTACCGAACGTGAGCACTTCTGATGGTTTTCGTTAGCCTGCCACAGAGAATCACAACATTGTGGCGGATGGATATGATATCGGAAGGTGAACCACTCGCTTGCGTAATTTACATGCATCTTTATCTTTCCCTCGAGAGATGAACTGGTCTCGGGCGCGACCGGCCAGACCAGCTACGGCGGTGTCACATACTCTACGGCAGCTCAAAACATCACCGGCTTACTCGCGGCGGGATCGTCGGGCGTCAATCACGGTACGACACAGCGTTCGCTACTGTCTTTTCCGAGCTGATTTTCGATCAAGGTATTTCCCAGGAATGGCATCGTGACGCTCCTAACGGTGACCATCGTTTGATGGGATTTTTCCGTATTTGTTGCGTCTCACTGCATTACGCTGCAGCATTTCGTGTATTGTTTTCGACAAGATTGCTTATTTGTCTTTCGAGATTCGTCTTTTGTTGCTGTCACGATACCCTGTGTGATTACCATTGCAAAGGTTTGAGGCATCTTGTACCGTTGTTGCTTGCACTCGTATCACCGGATCACCTGTCGTTGTGCCGCGCCGCACCCACCCTCAACGTCCTCTTTATCCTCGCCACCTCCTGCATCATTATAATAGCCGCATCTTCATTATGACGTCACCGTGGCCGTCCCCGTGTCAAAAATCCTCCCTAACAAACCATTCCATTACACCCCGCTCTGTACGGGAACTCGGAGATGTCGTGCAGAAGATGGGCACAAATAGTATCCAGAAGATCGACAGTAGACTCGTTACTTGGCCCGAGAAAGTAGTCTCCTAGTTTCGTCTTTCTCAGAAATGCACAATATTTTGCCTAGTCTCTTTCTTTGCACCGCAGCAAAGAAAAGGCGCTTTTTCTTTTATCCAGTCGGAGTCGCTATACGCAATCACGCAACTCGGATTCCGCAAGAACATATTCAATGTCGCATCCAGAGAGAAAAAGAGATAATCCACAATACAACGAGAGAGAGAAAAAAAAAACACCACAACAAGATCATCATATCGTCAAGGCAACGGCCTCTGCCCCGCATCGCAATACATCCGCAACACCTCTCCCAACACCTCTTGGTTTTCCCCCCTAATCTTCAAACACCGTTGAAATATCTTCTTGTCGATCGCGTACGACACTCGGCTTGCCAGATGCTGTCCCGCAACCAGGTCCTTGATCACCCCCGCGATCAACCGCTGCTTGTGCACGTTGATGAGCGGCTTGAGTTGCATCGACCGCGGGGGCGGCGTCAACGTGTCAAACACCTCAGGCCGGGCCGGCGCGTCGAAGCTCACCGTCTGCGGGTCCATCGAGACAGGTTCGTGCGGTGCCGTCGGGTCGATGAGATCGGGCAGCTTGCTATACCGATACAGCTGTGCCAGGTAAACGCCTACGAATCCCATCAACATCCACCAAAACGCGACCACAGCCACAGCCACGACCACGACCACGCACCGATAAACGGCACACACGCCGACGGCTCCACAGACTTGTTCCACGACTGCGAATCTGACCCGCTCAGCGTCGACGCGTGCGACCGCGCATCGATCGGCTTGGCGTCCACCATGGCCGAGATCGCCTCTTGCATCGCCTTGAAATCGTCTTCCGCGTTCACGAACTGCGACAACTTTCGAAAGATTTGCGCCTCCCACGGTCCGACGCGCCCCCAATGTCGATGCATCGCCTTGTTCACCCACTCGTTGCGCAACCCCGCCAACACGGCCGCCAGCATATGGAAATTGCTATGACTGTACGACTTCTGCTCCTTGCGATTCAGCACGACTGGCTCCAACGTAAAAAATAGAAAACACACGCACAAACGCAACCCGAATAAACTTGGCCACGAGCGTATACCGATCGCTCGGCGGCGTCAACACGATCTCGGTCACGACGAAATTAGCCATCAGGTTGAACCGTCCCCTCACGGCCGCCAACGCGCTCGTCTTGTGCCCATTCCTCGACTCGGCCTTCCACTCGGCCCGGTCTTTGAGATACTGCGCCCAGTCGAGCACGTCCACCTCTTGGCACGCCATCCAGTCGTCCATGATGAGCTCCTCGGGCTTGATACCCATGAACAGCTCCCGGTCGATCATCGAAAAGTGTTGCGCCAACACGTCCGCGCGGACGTTGAGCACCCAACAGCGATGCGACCTCCGTCCCGTCGGCGTCAGCATCTTGGTCGGCGACGTCAGTGCAGCTGGTATCGTCGGAGCTAGTGCAGGCGACGTCGCTCCCTGCGACGTCGACGGCCGCGAAGGCACCCGGCTCTTGAGGATCTCCTCCGGCACCGCATCCTTGGGCGCAGGCTTGTCCAGCACCCTCGTTTGCGACAACGTATCCACCGGGGTCGCCGGTAACCCAAGCGACGACCCCGACGCAGGCGCACTCGAGCTGAAATGATCCTCGGACTCCACCACCGAGACCGTGATCCTCGACGGCGTCGCCGGAATCGACTTGCGCCACGTCTCGTGCTGATCAATGTCGTACGCCCCGTCTTCGTCCTCTTCCTCTTCGTCCTCTTCGTCCTCGTCGTCCTCGTCATCAAAGAACCGCGGCCGTTCGTCGCCGAAGTCCCCCGCAGCCATGCGTTCCTGGATCGTACGCACCCACCCATCGACCTTGAGCGCGTTCTCCCGCCTCCGCTGCGGATTAATCTGCCCCTCGAGTCGTCTCAACGCCTCGTCCACGCCCCCGCCCTCCCCATCCTCGCTCAAGGAATCCACGATCGCGTTCACTTGCCACTGCTGAATCCCAGCGCCCAACCCCGCCCCATGCGACACCGCCGAACTCGTGGACGCAACCGAATCGCGCGACCGTATCCCCATCGACGACACGCTCTCCCCCGATCGCCGTATAAACTCGAAATCTCGCCTCAGCGGCAGCTTGCGCGGTTTCCTCAGCCCGGGCGGGAGCGATGGGCCTTCAACGACGTGCTCCGAGGACGTGTCGGACAGATCGAGATCGTCGATCGAGACAACGTCGAATCGCCAGGGCGGCTGCGCCTGCACCTGCGCGACCAGCGGATTCAGCCGGGATCTCGACGACAGGACTGAGCCAAACGACTCTGTCGAGTGTGTCCGCGTCGACAGACTCGCGCGCGAGGCGACCGACAGACCCGACTTGTACCGTCCGGTGGGCTCCTCCTCCTCCTCCTCCGTCACCTCTGACACGGAACGCAAGTGGTGCGACGACGCGTTCGCGCTCGGCATCGTGTCCTTGTCCTCGACGGGCGTCGTCACGTCGGACGCTGCAGCGTCGGCCCTCAACGTCGCCGTCGACCTCGGCTCGATCATTTTGAGATACTGCTCCACGCCCCCACGCACGCCCAACAAGTCTCCGCTCAGCTCGAGATCAAACGCCGACACGTTGGCGGGAACAGCGATCCCCGTATCCACCGTCTGCCGCGAGTTGAGCACGCGCCGCCACCGCCCCAGTCGCCCGATGGTCTTGACGAACACGCGCGAGAGCGTGCGCTGGGGAAACGTCATCGGCGGCGGGGTCTGCGCCAACACGGGGGCCACCCCAGGTGCGACGGAAATGCTCGCGCGGCTCTGCTGTAGAATATTGCGCTGGAGGGGTTGCTGTAGTATGGCCGTCGAAGCGGACGCGACCGCGTTGGCCCTCGGCGGCGGCGACGCCACGCTCCCCGACGATCCAAACGCAAACGCGCTGCCCTCTGCGCCGCTCCCCAAAAACACGGAAAGCCGCTCCTCGGGCGCGAAATCGAGATCCACGTCCGAGTCGTCTTGGTCTTTCGAGATGGCCTCGGCAAACTTTTCTCCGAGAACGTGCGTTGGCCGGGGCTTGGTCGAGATGCTCTGGCGGGCCGAGGCCGTGCCATAGCGGCGGCGCGTGTGGGCCTCTTTGCAGTCCTTGACGACCTTGATCAACTTGCGCACGATGCTCTGGGCCGATTTAGTGGTCGAACACGGCCGACGCCTTGGAGTCGACTTACCAGCCCGTCCTGATGTCGTTTCAAGACCGGATCCTTGACGAGGGCGTTGAGCCAGCTGGCCAACAACAACCTCAGCTCGCGATTGGGCAGGAAGTCCATGACGAAAAAGGTCAACAACCAGTACCGAATGGCGACAAAGGTGCGCACGCGCACGATCTTGCGGGCTAGATCGTCTTGCTTGCCGCTCAGACTCCAGTGGAAACGGCAGATGAGCAAGTGACAGAGGTCGACGGCCGAGATGTAGGTACGATAGGTGAGGAAAAAGTTGAGCAGTTCGTCGTAGTTGAAATCAGACGTCAGCTGGGCGATCCAGCGTTCGATGGTGGCAGCGAGGAGGACGCGGTGTCCGTCGGTGTCGCCACTTGGGTCGTCGTCCGAGACGCGCACGAGGGGAATATCGAGCGAGGACCTGCCGCGGCGGGAGCTGCCGGGGGAGGATACGCCGCGACTACCCTGAGACAGAGAGAGTTCGTCCGTGTCGACGTCGGGCACGAGATGCATTTCTCCCCAGAGGACGAAACGGGGGTCGTCGCGGGGAGCAGCGCTGTCGTCTGAACGCAACGACATTCGGATCGTTGTCTCACCGGCAGAGTCGGGGTCCAGACGGTCCAGAAGGGGAAGACCACGGTAGGTTTGGAGCACGTCAAACACCTCGGGCGAGTAGCGCGAGTGAATGCTCGTTTCCGGGAGTGGGGCGAGCGCAGGATCGGGCGGCGGAATGTCCGAGTCGTCTGCAAAGGGGGATACGGCGAGACGAGGGGGTGGGGACGGGGAATCTGCGGGGAGGGGAGGACTGCTGTCGACGTGACGCATCATGTCGTCTGCACGTGCGGTAAGACCAGACTCGAACGACTGCATTTCGCGCAGAGCACGAGGAAGGGGGAGAAACATGGCGTCATCGCGGGGCGTGGGCGAGTCAAAGGTGATGCCCGGGCCAAAGGGGGACTGTGTATAACTGTTCGGGGAGGGGGGGATCGAGTGCCACTGCATGGCGTCGGCAAAGATGTCGCCGGGGGGCTGGTCGGGTGGCGGTGTCTCTGAGGGGAAGGTGCGGGGCATGTCGACGGCAGTGACGCTCTGGGAATGCGTGCGGCCAGCAGGGCTCTCTGACGAGGAGGTGCCGATGGCGACGCCAAACATGTCTGGAATGGATCTTGTGCGGCGGAGAAACTTGTGTGGTGTGGATCTGAGGATGCTCATGCGGGATCGTGTGCGAAAGGACATGTCGATCGAGGTCGATACTTTGGACTCTGCCTCTGCGGCGGGTGCGATGGCGTCGCGGTGTCTGCTGCGTGTCAATGGCAGTCGCAAGGACGCGAGGAAAACTGACCCGACGCGGTACATTTGCTTGCCGTGCTGGTTCACGAACGCGGTAATGGCGTACGGCGAGCGCACGTCCTTGCCCACGCCGATGTGCTGGTCATAGCGTCGCTTGAGTTCTCTCGCCGCCGACCCGGACGACGTCTCGACAAAGCTGCCGTCCGCTGCGCCACTTGAATACGCACTCCCTTCGACGAAGACTCGACACTCACGGGCGATGGAAATGTCGGCGGTGGCGACGTCGGGCGGGACGTCGAACATGGATCCAAGTGAAAAAGCCTCGTGGCGGTGCAGCACTTGAACATGTCCATCGTCACCATCCGCGTCCGTCTCTTTTCTTGCTCTTTTTTCGTGTGCTGATCGCCCTCGCAGAACGTCGAATTTCTCAACAATCCCGCGCGTTTTCTCGACCCGTACAGGTTTCGCGTCACGTTCGTATGCATCGCACCGCTCAAGGACGGTAAGACGTGCACCGCTCTATCGCCCCATCTCACACCACAGCAGACCTCGAATGGCGTCTCATATACGTGTCCTCGCCGGGAAACGAGGAGCTCGACCAGGAACTCGACGATTGTCTAGTAGGACCCGTCCCCGTCGGCGTCAACGCGTTCGACTTTGAGGCCATCCCACCGGACCCTGCAAAAATACCCCCCGAGGACGTCCTGGGTGTTGCTGCCCTCATCCTCACCGGCTCGTACAAGGACCAAGAGTTTGTCCGCGTCGGCTACTACCAAAACACCGAGTACGACAATGACGAGATGAAAGAGACACCGCCGCAAAAAATCGTCTTTGAGAGACTCGTTAGGGAAATGAACACCAAGCCTCGCGTTACCCGCTTTCAAATAAAATGGTTCGCCCCCCCTCTTTTTCATGCGTCTGCTCATACACCACCAGGGATGTCTCCCCCTCCTCTGGTATTTCCGCCGCCGGTGCAGCCGCTTCTGCCGCAGTACCATCCGCAGACGACCTCGACGGCCCAGACGATGACGCAGACCCAAAACCAAACGGTTCCTAGTCAGTTGGGTAATAAGTGATTTACTCTTGCACGACAGCGTCGACCATCGTCAACTTTCCCGTTGAGATATAGACACCTTGTCATCGACAAACCTGTATCAGTCCTTGATACCCTCTTCATCCTACTTTCTTCCAATTGCTTACAGAGCCAAAATGGAAATTGAACGGAGGGGAGGATGTAGTTGGTCAACCGACTTGTGGCTCGGATCGTCTGCGTGATTGATGTTTTCGCCCGATTCTAGGGCGGTGCGCTCGCCGTCCCGTCGCCAAGATAAAAATCACGGTGAGAGATACCAAAGGGCACGCTGCCGTGAAAACGAGAATTTCGCACAGAAGAGTTATCTTCGACTCTTCAATGGTTTCTAGGAGAAGTGTATTAGCTCGTTCTTCGAGGCAGTGTAGCTACGTGTTTAGCGCTTATGACACGGTGAGCTCGCTTTGCTGGAACGTTTCATCAGACGACGACTACTCTGAACGAGTGCACTGGAAATATCCTGGCGGATTGGAGTATACCATTGGCCACGTTTTTGTCAGTCGTCTGTTCGTGCGGTGTATGCTGACGTTCCCGCACATATGCACAAATTTCCGTCTCATGATCCGACTCTCACCTTCACAGCTCTCACGAAGAGCTCCGCAAAGTGGACAGTCTGTTCGTCTTGGCAACCTCGGACTTTTGTGAGACGATGGAATCTAAATTATCCCTAAGAGGATTCGTCTTGACCTCTGGGTTCTCTCGGGTATACGCATTGCAGCCGAGCACCCGTGGTTTTTGACCCCTTCAAGTTCGAAGCCAATGCGTTGATGCCGCACATCGGGGCTAGCAGATATGTCCACCCTCACGTGTACATACCGCCAGCATGATGCCTGTAGACGATCTCAAATTCTACTCAGTATCCTCCCTTCCCCGCCGACTGGACGCCACCTTGGGAGTTGATCAGCCAGTTAAGTTTGTTTGCCAGACGGCTTTATTTTGGGGACTACGACTCGTGCCTTCGGTTCTGTCGCCTGCTTCCCGTGCAGGCCAGCATGTCCAGAGTCGGGAATGAATTCAATAACGTCATCCGAGGAAGAGGCTTGGCATTCTCCGAGATGCGTATGGGAGAGATTCTCAAAGGGAATAAACTGGTCGTTTTTAAAAGGATTTTGAGCATATTTCGCGAGTAAATTTTTACAATAGCCCCATGTGCGGATGTCACACGATGTCATCTTGTCTACAAGCACAAGAGAACTCTGTGTTGGCACTTTCTCGAACGGGAACACGGGGGCTAGTTGAAGATGACCCAATCTTCCTGTTTATCCAATCCCATATATATCATGACCGATCCATCAAGTATCTTTACTGCCGTCAGACAAAGTCTGCCTTCCACTTGTATTGTTAGTTCTATCTGAGTTTCTTCCTTACCGCTTCAATCGTGCGATCGAAGCCCTCAGAAGGTATTTATATAATGTTACATTGGAAGTAGTTGCAAAACAGGATTGTCGACGGCGTGGCCAACTCCACTCAGCACCATCAGACCGTAGAACTACAAAACTCGAGGTCGACCAGAGGAAACTAGTTGTAGGTGAACTTGAACACCAATGTGGAGGGATCCGCTCTACCCGCACGGATGGTGGTAAGTCTGCTGGAGATTTGTGTAGTACACTGCGTACAACGCATCGGTATTGATCCATTCTTTATGTTCAGACGTGAACAACTCGGTGAGCTCGCTGGATTGCGCTAGAGTCCCAGTTGAACCAACTGGTCAGGGAAACGTGGACTTCAGATGAGTGCCTCCTGCAGTTTTTGGCGGAAAAATGAGGCTATACACTAGTGCTATGGAAACGGAACGCGTAAGAACTTTGCAGCCCAAATTGGAAACTTGGGGCGACACTCAGAGTGTCACTCGTCATACTACATTCCGCCTCGCCAAAACTATCGACCCAATTTCAACACAAGCTCCGGGTGGTACCATCCTGGCAGCTTAGGACTGGGCTCTCGGATGCGAGCGCAGGAGAGACGGTTCCTGATTCCGTTTTTTTTCCGAACGATGATGTATTTTACCACAGCTATCGCACAGCCCGAGAACGTTCTTGTAACTCTGAAAAAAAAACTCTGGCTAGCATGAATGGATAGAGTTTGGACATCGATAACACCCTGAGCGAGTTTCTTATAAAAACGGATTGTCTTCCGTTTCGCAAGGTGGGACCCATCCTCTGCGCTGCAAGTTGTGATTATCTCTTAGCGCTCGTCTGTCAAAATCATGTCTTCTGTCGATCTACAAGCTGTGCTGCTCGGTATTCAACAGAATGACTACCAATCACGTATGCCCTTTTACTCCTTAGAAATTAATAATAGTGTCAGCTTGTATCAGTTGCTCTCATCGTCGCTGTCGGATATGATTACAGTGAGCTACATTCGTTCTCCTGAAACATCGTATCGGCTCATACATGTTCAGTCCTTACGTTCCCGAGAGAGGTACGTATCATCACACATACTCCTTAACATGATCTGCTCATAACTTATGAAGATAGAGCACATTTGGGTAAGCAGATAGCCATACATCAATATGCGGCAAGTTCCCGACAATATAACAGGGCCGATCCTGGACCCAGGTATCTACTCTCTACGTTATTGTGAGTGTTGAATTCTATTTCATTCTCGACGCGCTAAGCACTACTGTAGATTCGTTACTGTGGTCTTTACTGTCTAGTGTGAGTCTGTTGCCACAAGATACACAATAAATATTAACTCTGGACGATTTATCAGGTATGATGAAATTGGTGTGTACGTAACGTACAAGCATAGCCTTAATCTAACCGAGATCGTGCGTTAAGGGGGAAGTAGCTTCCTACCTGGCCCCGCAAAGGTATTTCATCCATCCAGCGATTTCAACAGATGCACTGAAATTGATTTCATAGACGTATGTGTTTGTTCTTTAATCATCATCGATATTCCACGACATCACCGATATATTATTTAATGGACAGTTGTGAGCTTGCTCGGCATATTTCACGAACGTTCGCTGAGACATTCTCTAGGCGGGATATTAAGTATTTTTGAGTTTTGGTTGTTCCTTCTTTATATTGCTGCAGCCGATTGTGAGTTTCAACTTTTCATGTACTCTTCATAACCGTAAACAATATCTGTGTCCGCAGACGCGATGATTCTCCGTGTTTGGGCAATGTATCGTCAGTCGAGGTCGATCCTCATAATTCTTCTCGTGTTGCTTTCTGTCGAGATCATATCCATTATCCTTTTTTCCGCAATCGAAAGCAATCCGAAAAATCTGTCAGGTACGTAGATAACCACGGAATAGATGTGAGTTGTACTGATTGGCGGTACTTTCATCCTCTGGTTCACCTTCAGTGGTCGTCTCCCAAGTACTGAACCTATCATATTGTGCAGAGTATCCCAGCTCAGGTACCGGTATTTGGGACCAAGTGTCCGTAATTTGCCAGGTTGCACTCGGTACGGTCATGTGCGTGCTCGCGATCATCCAATACGGGAGGCAATCGTTTCAGATGCACTCCGTTACGAAGCAGTGGAAACTCAGTCCGTACATGGACTTGCTCATTCAACAAGGCATCCTCTACTTTTCTGCGTATGTCGCCGTTTCACTGTATTCTATTCATTGCCCATTCGATTTCCAAAATTTCCGACGGGGGCCTAACTGTCTCTTTTCGTCGCAGCGTCCTGGTAGTCAACCTTATCAACATACTGTCTCTCTCTGGGAAGCTTCCAACGGGAGAGTGGGTATTGCTCCTGTTGAACATTGCGACAGTCGTACCTCTGTACAGCTTTGCCCCTCAGTTCATTATTAGTATGAGGGAGTTACACGGACGCGGTCATCTCGGCGGGCGGGTGGAAATCGACACCGCGTTTGGGCTGTCTTCAACTGGTCGCGGCGAGGCTGCGATCGAGTTCGCAAACGTTGGGCTAAATGAAGGGTCTGAGGACGTTGGGGAACTACCAACGTGAGATGAGCTACGAGGAACTTTTTGCATCAGTCGGGTCTCTATATAATTTCCATCATCAAAGTAGTGACGCTCTTAGTATATAATCGCCCTAGATCTCAGTCTCGATTTGTTGGTGGAAGCGAGTGACCGGTGAACACAGTCTCTGTCATGTTTGACTAAAATTACATGTAAGGCACTCTTAGGGAAATGGCTGCACTGTTCAGCGGCAGGAAAACTCTGAATTCACTGAGCAGTCATCCCTGTAGCCTCCTCCAAAGTTTGGTCTCTCAGGATTTTTTCTGCTGGCTGGTTCCAGTTTGACCCATTGGGCCACTCCCGAAAACAACAACTCTGAAAATGGTTTCAGGAAAAAATATGAGGCTCGACAGGAGCATGAACATACGGGTGGGTCGGGGGAAGTTGCAGGACGTGCACACGCCATAGAAGTATTCTCGTCTACAATTTCAGAATGATCAAGGAGGTGGGATGGAACGGTAGCGTCCTGAAAATCTCATGAGTGAAACCTGAACATTGCTACAGGCAGACACGTACGGTGGTGGTTTCAGAAGACATGGCAGAACGTTATCGCAGATAGATGTCTGTGTTTTCTGTGCTCGTCCTGGCTACTTTAATATTCCTTAAAAATTCCAAAACAAGCACCTAGCACTGCAATGACCTTTGACCAGGATATGGGGTTTGGGAAGAGGGTTCACAATCTGCGTGCTCAATCGCCAATAAGATTTATCGATATACCATTTGTGGGGGCATTGAAATTGTATCTAAATCACGTTTTCCAGGTTGCAGGATTGGAACGAGCGACAGCTGGACACGTTGGACATGGTGACGTGGCAGAGGTTGGTTTGTTAGTGATCGTAGCGCCACAAGGAGGCGCTCTCTCGTGCATGAGCAGTATTCGGTTTCGGTTGAATGCGAAGAATCCAATAGGCTCATATGCAGCGCTACACCACAGCATTTACCGCCTGAACATGATTCTGTGCAGGCATATCAAGGAATCAGAGAACAGGAATACTTACAACGGTCTGTGGGCGATCATACGATAAACAAGCGTGGATGGAAACTAGATTCCCGACACGTACTAGAAGTAGAATGCTACCGATCAATGATGTCAAGTGACAACCAGTGGTTGAACGGAATTCGCCGACATTTTACAAACTGATGAATATCTTTAGTGGTGTTCGGGTAAGCGCCAGGGAGCCTGTTAGGCTCCGGATCTGATACAGATGCCTGCTGGGAGCAAGCTTAGACGTCAAATTTCGCCTCGTTTCTTATCGGCGGAAATGGATGGCATCCTTTTCTAGTCAAACTGGATCCGTTTTTTCAATGGAATCGACCATCGTGTACCAGGGTACCAAAGTTGACCAGGTAAATCTTCGGTGGACGTGCCAAGACCACTTTTATTTATTTATTTTTCTCTTTTTTCTCGAAAATGTCAGCCCCTTTCGAGAAGTAGTTTAGGATGGATTGGTATTTCCCTTAACTCGTCAAATGAGATACTTTCGTTAGGCACCTGTCAAGACGTGCATTAATTAGCCCTAGACTGCAAGCTTCCCTTTCTAGCTCCGAGTCAGAAAGTGCAACGCCACGATGAGAACTCCTGTTCCTGCTTTAGTTCGCAGGTGTCGAACCCGCTGTGGACAGTGATAGCTGATTATTATATAAGCTATGTAAACTCCTCATAACAAATTTTGCCACTGATGTGGTACTTTGCACCTGTTGTTTCTCAGTCATGTCCCCTAAGGAGCCTGAACTCTCTCATCTCAATGGGGTAGAATTGCAGCCATACAACTCTCAAGCCAAAGAAAACATTTTCTATGAGGAGTCTGAAGAGAAAGGCCCTCAGGAAGGGTTTGAGCAGCAGCTTGAGAGGATACTCTCTTTGTTGGAGTCAATGTTAGAGGAGCCTTGGGTATGACCAAAGCCATGAAAAAGCATTCCAATAACTTACTCTCCATAGTCTCCTACAGTCTCCAGTATGAGCACAGAGTGCTTAACTGAGTTGAAAATTACATACATTTACTGATGTCATTCATTTGAAGCCCAATCTTAAGGAACACATTGCAGCCACTGCCTCTCTTGGACAGAATGAACTTTGGTCTTCTGTGAACCTGTATCATCAATTGCACTTATTGGAAAATCTTGTTCCTAGGGTGGTATGTAAAGATCTGACAATTTTTTGCTGCTACTTATGTACATACTCTACCAGACTAAAGCAAGTACTCATGCATGGATTGATGCATTCTTCTTTCATGCATCTGCAATGCTACCACCAAATAAGCATATGGTTCTCTACACAGAACCTGTTTTAGCCACCACTATCAGTCCTCCATCAAGTTTATCAACTCTTTCAGGATTGATGGACTATACTGCTATAGTATTACAGTTTTACTACGACCCCTATCTTTTTCCTGTCCCTTCTGTTTACTTCCTACTTTCTCCGACCGATTGTTCCTACTTTTCCTGTTTTCCGATTCCTCCCATTTTACCTTGTAGCACTGGAGCTAAGGCTTATCACATATAGTTATCATCCTCCGGAACATTCTAGATAGTTCCCTTTTTCTGCTTGGTCTGTGCGCTTTCCTTCCACCTATAAATAGATAGACATCTCTTCCCTGTACCTTAGCTAGTTCTACACAATCCAAGTGTTACGGTTGTGAACCCCTATTTCTTTCTTTCCTATCTTTTCTGTATCTTCCCTATTTTTCCCCGAGCCTCATCCCTAGTTCTCCCGTTTTTCCGATTTCTTCCATTTTGCCTTGTAGCACTGGAGCTCAGGGTTACTGCTTATAGTTAGGAATCCTCCGGAACATTCTAGATAATTCCCTTTTTCCTTCTTGGTCCGTGTGCACTTCCTTTACCTATAAATAGGTAGATATCTCTCCCTTGTACCTTAGCTAGTTCTATGCAATCTAAGTCTAGTAACCAGCAAGCCGCTCAGGAAGAGCGAGATCGTCACCATTCCCATAATCCAGTACTCTCTACTCGAAGCCTCCATACTTACACGGAGAGGGGTACGTCACCAGCTTTATATCTTCTTTGCTACTATCGCACAGGAAGAACCTGCAGGAAGGGTTGATATCCTCACTTGGGAGGAAACCACCATTGTCCTAATCATTATAGGATTACCTCGTCGACGGATAAGAATCTACCATCAGTTCTATCATATCAGTTACTAGCTGAGTTACTAGCCTCAGTGTAACAAAAGAACTAGCTCCCTTCACTGTCCCCTTCTACAGCGGACGGAATCCCTCTACCCACCATTACTCCTCCTTGAAGTCCCGCCTACCCTTCGCCCTACCAGAAGAAGAAGAAAACCCATAACCCTTACTCCATCCCTTTTGCCACTACCTCTTCTTCCATTCCCCTGGAACGAACCATGTCTCTCCCTAACCCTTCCCACGAAGAGACCCCTATTGACGTCGAGCAAGACCCACAACAAGAGGTTGATTGGGAGAAGGAGCTCAACGACGAATACGACGCTAGACTAGCCCAGAACCTATCCGCAGAAGGATACGACGACAAAACAGTAAGGAGAAGAGTAGAAGCTTCTCAGGAACAGAGATGTGTTTTAGCAGAAGAAGAAGAACGAAGAACCACCGAGTATCTGAATAGACGAAGAGCAGAGATGGCCAAAACTACAGAACTCAAAGCTGGACTCCCAGACGACTTCTCCGGAGAAACGGAGGATGCTATATGCTGGATGCTTGCCATGAAAGCATACTTCAAGATGAATAGTGACCTCTACGACGATAAAGCCATGATGCTCACTACGCTCAACAAAATGAGCAAAGGACGAGGGAAAGTATTCTCCGAAGGTTGGTTCTATCGTCTAGAAAGTCCCACTATCCCCAACGACCACCGCACCTTCGCCGTAATGGCTGCCAATTTTGCCAAAACCTTTTTCCCATTTGACAATGCTAGTAAGGCCCGACGAACCATTTGAAACCTTACTCAGAATACCAAGGATAAAGACGGCTTCGCTAAATACGTTGCTGACTTCTCCCTTGCCGCAGCTCAGACAGGACTTTCTGACGAAGAAGCTCTCATTGAATACTTTGGATGAGGATTGGACGAGAAGATCGCTACCAATATCCTCTCTATGGCTACGGTCCCTACTACGCTCCAAGGGTGGATGGATCAGGCCAGCAAGTTTAATGCGCAACAGGAACGCATTAAAGATATGCGCAAGGGTTTAGGGTGGAGAAATTTCTCTAATGACAGAAAGGATCCTAATGCCATGGAAGTCGATGCTATCTGACTTTCCCCTGTCGAAAAGGCTCACCACATCCGGGAAGGGCGATGTTTCATCTGCCATAAGAAGGGTTGCATCACTCGTAATCACCCACGAGATGATAAGAAGACGGAAGGATCTACCCCACGATCCAACAACCCCTTCCAGAATCAAACCAGGGCTGCAGTCGTCACTGCCCCAGATCCTCCCAAGGCGCCAGGGCCTCCCCCATCTTCTGACCTTGACAAATATCTTAAAGTCCTTGAAGGACGAAAGGTCGATCAGAAGGAACTTGTACGAGTCCTACAGGAGTGCTTCGAAGAAGACGAGACAAAGTTCTCTAAGATGTCCACTGAGGAAAGAATTCAGAGTTTTTAGAACGGAGGAAAGCCTCAGTGTCTTTTCCTCCAGAACGTTCCGCTCCTATCATCTGTACTAGTAAAAAAGAGAAATCTATTCGCATTCCCATCTCCCTTTCCCACGGAATGAAAATCGCTGAAATCAATGCCCTCATCGACTCGGGAGCTACCGAAAACTTTATCAATCCTATTACCATCGCCAAGTACCAATTCCCCACTAGACGACTCCCCTCCCCTATCAAAGTGTCTAATGCTGATGGATCCACCAATAAAGGGGGGTTTGTCCGAAAAGAAGCCTTCCTAGTTATCAACATGGCAGGAAGAGAGGAAGTCATCCGTTTTCTCATACTAAACTGCGGAGGTGACTGAGTAATCTTGGGGATCCCATGGTTCACCAAAGTAAATCCATCTGTCAATTGGACTAACCGAGTCATCACCATCCCTGCCTTATCCGAAAACCATAACGCCGAAGGGGAAGCCCTCGAACAACGATATTTGATAGAATTGTTGAGGAAGACTACTATCGCAACCGAAGCAGCCATTGCAGCACCAAAGAAGGAGAAGGTCTTACCCCCAGAGTATAGTGAATACACTTTGGTATTCGAAGAAAAGACTCATGACCTTCTCCCACTGTCCTGACCTTTCGATCATGGGATTGATCTTGACGAATCCTTCATTCCGAAGATCGCTAAGGTCTACCCTCTTAATCCTAAGGAGATGGAAACGTGTAAGGAATTTGTTGATGAACACCTTCGAACTGGTAGGATCGTACCATCCAAATCCCCTCAAGCCTCCCCCTTCTTCTTCATACCAAAGAAGGATGGTTCTTTACGACCTTGCCAAGATTATAGGTATCTCAATTCCCATATGGTCAAGAATGCCTATCCACTCCCTCTCATTTCCGACCTACTGGATAAATTGAAAGACTCTACAATCTTTACCAAGTTCGATGTATGATGGGGATACAACAATGTCCTTATCAAACCCGAAGATCGATGGAAAGCCGCCTTCATCACCCCGTTCGGACTCTTCGAACCCACGGTCATGTTTTTCGGACTGTGTAATTCCCCAGCCACATTCCAGGCGTTCATGAATGATGGCTTTCGAGACCTGATCTCTGAAGGATGGGTCATCATCTACATGGACGATATTCTCATCCACTCCTCTGACCCGATCCAACATGCAGACCGAACGAAACGGGTACTCCAACGACTGAAAGATCTTCACCTCTCTCTTAAGATTTCCAAGTGTTCTTTCGATGTTGCTGAAGTTGAGTATTTAGGGATGATTGTCAGTCATCATCAGGCGTCCATGGACCCCACTAAGTTGAATGCCATTAAAGAATGGCAACCCCCCACCTCCGTTAAAGCTGTTCAGTCATTTCTTGGGTTTTGCAATTTCTA
>JBBPMM010000417.1:0-24783 GCA_038090335.1 Solioccasus polychromus
GAAAAGTCATTGGGGAGACCAGCTTTAAGTTCTGATTTAGACATCTTTTTTGTTTCTGCTCTTTGGGCTTGAGCTTCTTCTTCTTTTCGGATCCTGGTGCTTTCTTCAGCTACTTGTCATCAGAACTCGTCCTGTTCCGCTTCCTCTCTCTGATGTTCTTGTTCTTCCCTTAAGAGACAGTCTCTTGGTCAAACTGGTGTAGGGGATCCACTTTGGTGGGGGTGTCTGATTCAGAAGATGAATCAGTTGTTTCTGAAGGGGTGGAGGGGTTTTCTGGATTTGCAGCATTTCGTGAGGGTCCTTCAGTGAATGGGGAGGGGTAGATGTCAGCGTAGGGGGTGAAGGAAGTAGCTTTCTTCTTCTTCCTATAGGTGGATGGGTATGCTGGTCCTCGAGGGGGTGCTATGGTGGGGGGGGGGGGGGTTGCGACCCTTCTAAATAGAGGGGTCAAGAGGAGTAGCTAGTTCTTTTGTTACACTAGGGCTTAGGAACCTAGCTAGTAATGCAAATAATAGAACCTGTAGTGGAACTCGTGATGGGGATGTGGCCAAACTCCTATGATGATGGCGACAACCAGAAAGGTCCCTTCTTGGACAAAGGCATAGTGGATGGCAAGGTCACACTGCACAACGATGGCGACGAGAACTAGAGCTTGAATAGGCAGTTTGGGTAGAGGTCTCACCCTAGGATGGCTTGCTGGTTACTAAGCTTGGATTGTGTAGAACTAGCTAAGGTATTGGCTAAAAGTACAGGGTACTTATAGTTGGGGAATGGTGCACAGACCAAGCACTAACTAGGTAACCTTCTGGAATGTTCCAGAGGATTTACTACTATGGGAAGTGCGCAGCTCCAGTGCTATAGGGCAAAAGGAATATTCAAATATAGTAAAAATGGATAGGGGTCCATCAACATGTAACACTGGGTGCATGGTCATCAGTGACAAAGAATGATCGATTGCTGCCATCAATGTGAATGTATGACATGTACCACAACATCGATGAGGTGATTTGCATCTGCCTCATCCTTGAACAGGGCATTTCACTAGAACTTGGTGATTGCAGTGACAACAACAACAACACTGTTGATGATGACAGAAGAAGAATCAAGCTCACATATGAGAAGATCAAAGAAACCATGTAGGTTTTGTTTTAGTGAATATATGCACCTGATTCCTGCATGTACTGGTGTGACTTACCTTATAACAGTGAGCAGAGTACTATCAAGCGCTACATGTGCATATATCAATACTTGGAGAAGAGAGTGCCCTGCCTCATCAGTCTCATTCACAAAAACAAACAGAAGGAGCTGTGCAGTCATTAAGGACATGCATTCTTTTTTCTCCTAAGAGTCAATGGGTCACAGTGTTTTTTAGATGCAAAATATGGTCATTCATACAAGGTCAGCTCAACATTGGGTGCTGTGTTTGTAGATAATTAAATGTCATACACCATTGTACAATATATTGAACACTGAGTAAATATTAATTCTATCAATTTCCTATCACTCTTAGTGCAAAATACCAATAGCTGTTGTGATGGTGGTAAATTGTCGACACAACACAGTTTCGAATGTCCACCGCCATTACGACAGGTTCGTGAACATCAAAAGAGCTTTTCAGTATTTGAATATATTTACCTTAGGGTTTCGACAGTGCGCTGGCGAAGATGGGCCGAGACAGTAACTATATTCTACTCTAGTCGAATATCGTAAATTGACTAATTTGGTGATGCCGCACTGGCCAAGTTCTCCGAGACCAAACCAACGTCTCGTCGCCACTACCACTGCATACTCCGACTCTGTCCGAATTTATGACAGTCATAATGGCCACCTTCTTTTCGACGTCCCAATCCGAGTGAACTCATGGTTTAACTGTTTCCTCGCCTGGTCGGGTGATAGCAAACAACTCTTTGCACTGTCCCACGACAGAAACATCAAATGCATCGACGCATCCGCTGGAGCGACTCTTTCTCAATGGCCAATTCATAGTAACCCCACTTGCATCTTCTTGGCCAGCGACGGCGCGTCTAACGCCGCCTCCGCAGACAAGTCTGTCTCATTCTGGGATACTGCAGCACATGAACGGATCGGGGTCATTGAGCACTCAGACACTCGAGTCTCTGACCATCTCGGAAAAACTCGACTTCGTGACCACTGCAGGTAGCAAGATCTTTGTTCGAAGCCTCCGGAACACACTTCTGTCTCAGTATTGGAACAGTGTAGGCACATTTTCTTAACAAACATGTTTTGAAACTTGATCTTTCGATTTCAAGGACCATTCCAGTTCCGAAAAGGCGACCCCGTTGGATGACGTGCACGAGAAAACAACAGGTACGTTTATTATATAACTCGCTGCTCTTCGATTCACATCATATGAACGCAGGCCTCGAAAAAACATTGAGCAACTTCAGAACCGGGTATCCGCGGGTATCCGGCCAACAACGAGCGCTCAATCAGAAAATAGATGAATTCCCTGCCACTTTCAAACAACTTTCAGACCCCCAACGTGCAATGCATCTAAAGGAGAAAGAACTCGATGAATCACGTAGATCTATTATCGCAGACTTCCATCTTTGCGCTAATATGCAGAGAAGTTAGGACTATCTATCGACTCCGTACCGAGCTCGCCAGCTCCAACGATCTCGTTCGTATACACGAGAAAATATATGAGCGCGAAATCCTGTACACCGAAGACTATACAGCCGATGTAGCAGACGTTCTGCACAAAATTGTTGACGCTAAAATACCACGAAGATGATGGGATGTGAAGACTACGAGAATGCGAGGACACGCGAACGCAAATAATAGTATATATATGAGTCCTGTTAGATCTACGTTATCACTCCGTCATCTTGCGCTAGTTTCCGCACGTGTTACATTACTTAATCAGTTCGATACATAGTCGCGCGGTTTCTCTCTGCTTTCTTTCACTCAGCGTTCTATCACCCGCCGTGACGACCGCTGAGCTAACATCGGGCTAGCTCGTACAAGTCCACCATTGGTTCTCCCAGAACTTTGTCTCGCATCAAGGCAAGTGCGACGAGTGACAACGACATATGTAGAATGATGTGCGATGAAAATGTGTTTGCTTTAGCAAGTGCCAGGACACATCGATGAGGGCAAGCGCTTGCTGCAGTGCATCGAAGGCGGAGCATAAAACGCAACGACGATGCTGACATACGATGAAGCCAACAGTAACTGGACACATTCAAATGCAAGCAAAACTTGACAATTCCACGAGGATGGGTTTTGATGCCGAGCTCTTATGGTTCTGTCATGCGTTTTGACCTGCGTTCCGGAATCCGGTGCGATAACATGATGATTGTGCGATGGAGCACACAGCGGAAAATGCTCGACAACTACAGCCCAAGAAAGCGGAACGCTGCAATGTTGGTGAAGACAGTCGAGGATGAGACGATGATGCTAATGATGCTGCGTGAATGATGCTATGACATGGCAACGGGGGCAGCGAGAATGGTGGGCAAAGAGGAGTATGCCCTGATGCAATGTGTTTTCTCACGCGAGCACGGTAGATGTTCGACACACACATTGTGAACCTTCTGCAAGGCTCCGACGATTACGAAAACTGGTTGATGGACTGTCAGTACACTGAGTTCCGGCAACAAACATACGGTGCAAGCTGGAATGCCATTACGAGCAAGGACCAAGCATCCTTTCTTGCCAGTGTCTCCCACACTGTTGGCAATCCTATATTCCCAACAGACACCCAGGCCAGTCCCAGCAAGCCGGACACCGGATTCACAACAAGATTCTCTGTAGTATTTTTGACGATGCCGAAATACCGATTGCTGACTGAAACGGCTACCATGGTTGAACACCAAATCCGCTCCGGAGATCTTGGCTCTATATTGGATGGAGATCATTTGCGCATGAGTTGCATTTTTTCCCCACACATTGAAATAAGCTGCGATAGTGCTTGAACACGAGGCGATGCATGTGATCTGATGAAATTAGAATGACATGTGCAAGTCAAGCGCCAAAGGTGTACCACCTTCCCTCTGTTCCAGTATGTCTTCAGATTATGGTGAGTGCGCCAATGGACGAATGAACATGAGAAACTGAAACGACCAAAGAAAACCCAATCAAGATCGATGATACAGGAGAGATATTTGCGATCGCGTTCTCCCCGGACGGGAAGCACATCGTGAGCGGTGGCCACGAAAAGAAGATTCGGCGGTGGCGAGTAAAAGATGGGCAAGAGGTGGGAACGCCGATGGATGCGAGAAGTTCGGTTTACAGCCTCGCGGTGTCGCAAGACGGGAAATGGATCGTGAGTGGGACATACGAAGGTCATGTGATTGTTTGGGATGCACACGGTCACGAAAAAGTGAGGGGGTGGACAGCACACAGCAGTTGGGTGTGCGCGGTCGACGTCTCTGCAGACGGGACGAAAATTGCATCTGGATCAGCTGACGACACTGCCTGTGTCTGGCCGTTTTTGACCGGCGAGCGACTGTTCCAATGGAAACACAACCACATCGTGGTCGCGGCCAAGTTCTCACCGAACCAACGTCTCATTGCCACTGCCACTGCATACTGCGACTCTGTCCGACTTTATGACAGTCAGAATGGCCACCTTCTTTTCGACATCCCAATCCGAGTAAACTCATGGCTCAACTGTTCTCTCACTTGGTCTGGTGATAGCAAACAGCTCTTTGCCTTGTCCCATGATGGAAACATAGAGTGCATTGGTGTATCCGCAAGTACAACTCTTTCTCGGTGGCCAATCCACATCGGTGAAACCCTGTGCATCTCCTTGGCCAGCAACGGTACGTTTATTGCTGCCTCCGCAGACAAGTCCATCTCATTCTGGGACACTGCAACACACGAGCGCATTGGAATGGTCATTGAGTACTCGGACATTGTCGAGTTTATGGCCATCTCGGAAAACCTGGACCTTGTGGTTGCTGCGTCCAGGAAAATCTTTGTTCAGAACCTCCGGAACACATTACCGTTTCAGTATTGGAATGATGTAAGCAATGTTCATTTCGCTTTGGAGATTGACCTTTCGATTTCAAGGACCATTCCGATCTTGAGGAGGCGACCCCGTTAGATGATACGCACGGAAAAACCCCGGGTACCTTTATCATACAACTTGCTGACCTTTGACTCATATTTTATAAACTAGACCTCGAAAAAACCATCGAGCAACTTCGGAACCAGGTATTCGATCTTCGACGAGCACTCGATCAGAAAACAGATGAATTCGATGCCACTTTCGAACAACTTTCAGACTCCCAACGTGCATTGCATCTAAAGGAGAAAGAACTCGAGGAGTCGCGTAGGCCCATTATCACAGACTTCCATCTTTGCGCTGACATGCAGAGAAGTGTGGACCATCCATCAACTCCGGACCGAGCTCACTGGCTCCAACGATCCCACTCGTGCACACGAGAAAATACACGAATGCGAAACCTTGTATACCAAAAATCATGCAGCTGATGCAGCAAATGTTCTGCGCAGAATTACCGCAAGCGAGGAGGTTAAAGCAAATAAATTCATCATGAATATACTTGTCGGTGAGTTGTCCGACATCCTGCTAAAGCTTAATTCAAACATATGCACTAGATTCGACGAGACGCTGCATCAGAAAGCTGGAATACCTTGGCGATGCAGCAGTTAACTCCAACGATCACAATGCTGCTATCAAGCACTACTCGGATGCATTATCATTCGATCCAGTAAATCTCAGCGAAATTCTCGTCAAGAGAAGCAAAACATGGGCTCTGACGAGTTCTTGGGAAGAGGCCCTTGCCGATGCGAACAAGGTGTGTATTCTGTCATGGCACAGCATATAGATCTCATTGTTGGGCATTACTTAGGCCATCGAGCTTGATCCCGTTTCTCCCTATGGTTACGAATGCAAGCGTGTGGCGCTACTTGGGTTACACCACTTCGACGAAGCTATCGGCGCATATAATGACATGCTCACAAGACTAGATGAATCTCCTGACCTTGCCATACGTGGTAAATATTATATTTATGCATAAAATTGTCATCTGAGGATCTCGAACTTGCTCAGAATCTCGTAAACTATATCTAAGCCCATCAGAGTCAATTAAAGTCATTCGAAGCTCTATCAAGCAAAACCAGCGTGACACTCCACTTGTCCTCATCAACACGAAGACTGGCCTTCTGCGCGACCTGAATGGACGCACAACAGACTTTGAAGCTGATAGCGTATTTAAAGAACTTGTCGCATCAACAACAAAGCTCGAAATCCATCGCATTGATCATGTCATCCAGCAATATTTCCGATATGCTACATTCTCCCATACTTGGGATGGAAGCGAACCGTCGTTCCAAGACGTCCAGAACAAGTCGGTTCACGGACTAGAGAAATCACCAACCTTCGCGAAATTGGCCAAGTTCTGTCAAATGGCAATGGATGCCAGTTTGCACTGGGCATGGTCCGATACATGCTGTATCAATAAACTCGACAGCCCTGTTCTTCAAGAATCGTTGACGTCCATGTACAAATGGTACCACAACTCTTCCCTCACGATCATTCACCTGGTCGGCGTGCCGTCCGACACGAAGCTCCTTCGTGCTCTCATACAGTGTCATTGGAACACACGGGCCTGGACATTACAAGAATTTTTCGCATCCAGGGTAGTCAGATTTTACACGGAGGATTGGCAAATTTATCTTCCCGACGAAATCATGTACAACCACAAAGAGTCGGCTATCATTATGGCTGAGATGGCAGCCGCGACAGGAGTCGATGCACAAGTCCTTCTCTCCCTCCGTCCCGGGTCGAACAATGTACGACAAAAGTTGTGCCTTGCTGCGACGCGTAACGCCACAAAGCAAGAAGACATTGCTTATTCTCTCTTTGGTATATTTGACGTCTCCATCCCTGTCACGTATGGAGAGGGTCAACAGCGTGCCCTCGGTCGGCTCCTGAGTGAGGTTCTGAATCTCTCAGGAGATGCCACTATCCTGGCGTGGACAGGGAGGGCGTCCGAATACAACAGCTGTCTCCCTGCAGAGATTACGATCTATCGTGAGCTACGGTCTCCCTATACTCCGACCCCAATCGAAGACGGCACGATGGAACAGTTGGTAGCAGATTTACAGATGTCATTCGAGTCGGCACTCGTGCTATACGACCGTGTCATCAGACTTCGATCTCCCCGCTTCTCTGGACGTCTCTTGGCCTTACCATGCATGATGTTCCCACTACTACATCTTTCGACCAAAGGAGAAGGCGAGTCTCCCCTGGTTTATCGCGCCGCGATCGGCGGACTCGGGAATGTGGAAATTAAGACGAAGGAGGACCTGACCGCGTTTTCGAGTCTATACCTCGTACATCCGTGGTTGAGGGGTCTCACTGATCCTGCTCCTCCTAACATGTTCGATACTACTGTCGGGCCGTTCTTACCACTCCATGAAAGCGACGGGCATGGGAGTGCCATATCCATGATTGCAAGTCAGTCTCCTTCACAGCAAGGGTATCTCGACAAGCGAACGAGGGCATTACGGCTCTTTGCGCGTCTCAGGCAATCCTTTGGAGGGCTGTTGCTCGCCTCTCTGTCGAACCGGGAATTCAAGCGTGTTGCGTCGGATCATCTCATCACTGTTCAACTGCTCCGGAACGTCACGCCTGATCAATTGGTTTCATTCATACATACGATAGACGTCGTCTAGTTCACATCATCTGTCGGTTCTTTCTGTTACAATTATTTGCTATCTCGTTTTCACTGCTTTTGGTCACATGTAGAGTATCATCAGTGTTTCGTAGCATGGCGTCTGTTGTATTACTCGTATATCCTTCTCAGGTGTATCTGTTTACGGAATCTGGTGTTCAAGGTCTACCCATGTTAACACGTTCTCTCCCACCCAATGACACGACAATGACAATGGAGCAGGAGGGGCTGAACAACGACATTACGAGGAAACAGCGAGGACCGCACCTAATGCAGATGAATCGATCTCAGGTAAGCATGGACGTGGAGCACACGTCGACGAATTGGAGCATGAGGGCGACGGGGAGGAAACGATGGGGATCTGATACAATGATGACGCGGGACGACGACGAAGATAGCGCGGGACACGAGGGCGATGGGGACACCGGTCCGACCCAGCCACCCCGTTGTCAGCCGGAGTATATTTCCCCCAACAACCCCAAGGCACTTTTGACAATTGCCATACCCCTGTCGCCACCCCCGCCACCCCCTCGTCCCCGGAGTAGTTCCACGATGCATGTGGCTCGCCTCGCAGTCGTTAATGGTCAAGATTGCCGCGGCCGTTGTATCTGGAATCTGCCACACGCCCAACCAATAGAAACGACTGTCATGATGGAAGGAAGGTGCCGAGCGAAGACGCATCGACCGGGAAGTACCGGGAAAGTAGCGCAGGAGGAGATGTGAATTTAAAGGATATATATTGATTGACAAGGCCGAGGTCGAAACGACGATACACACGTTAACAGACACAGCCACACGCAGCACGTACTCAGTACCTCGCTCGAGGGAGAAGAGACACTCGGAAGACAATCGACGATGGAAAAGCCATCTGAGAGGGTGAACAACGAGGCAGACGGCCGCAACGAAGATCAGCCGGTAAGCCCAGTAGAGTCCATGGAGTCACTCAAATCGCCAGATAAGCGCATTGTATACGTGTATACGCGGAGAAGATACCATGGAGTCCGCAGGTCGCACGGCACCACCAGAAGATCCACAGAGCCGCCTGACCGTGAGGTGAACGTGGGGAAAGGTGAGGTGTGAGCCGAGATGGTCGAGATGAAGGACCAAAATCGTCTGAAAGCGGCTTGGAGCGACGAATGATGACGATTGCGAACAATATCAACTGGGAATTAAGAAAGCTCCGGACAATGTCGGTGAGGAGAAGAACACATTGACGAACGGCGAGGACGAGGTAGTAATGAAAATGCTGACGAACAAGCCGTGAGTGTTGCATGACCTCGCACAAGCGATCGGCTTTGGCCGACAATGCGAATAGTTAGTACTACGGCGAACCAGTCGTGACTCAGAACGACAAAAAACGAGGGCTCGCAGACGCCTTTGCTACATGCGCAGAACGAGCAGAGAGGCACGAAGGCGTGCCAGAACCACCCACATAAACACTGATTGCTGACCGAATACCCGGCCATTTCAACCGCGTCTGAGGCGATATAGCTGGTGCTTGGCTAGTCAGATATGTGAACGCGAGGTGATGCGTGTGATCTGATAAGATTAGAAAGACACGTGCAGGTCAGGCGTCAAAGGCGTCCCGGAAAGTTACATGGCTAAAGAAAACTCAGTCATAATCGATGGTAGAAACAAGGTATATGCGGTCGCGTACTTCCCGGACGGGAAGCACATTGTGAACGGTAGAATATTCGGCGATGGCGAGTAAAAGATGGACAAGAGGTGGGGATGCCAATGTATGCGGGAAGTTCGGGTTTCCAGCCTCGCAGTGTCGCAAGACGGAAAATGAATCGTGAGTGGGACAGGCGATGGTCATGTGATCTTTTGGCATGCATACACAGCGGTTGGGTGTGTGCGGTCGATGTCTCTGCAAACGGGACAAGAATCGCATCCGGATCACGTGACGACACTCCATTGGAAGCACAGCCATAGGTGGTCGCGGCCAAATTCTCACCAGACCAACGTCTTGTTGCATTGCCACTGCGTACTGCGAATTTTATGACAGTCAGAATGGCCACCTTCTCTTTGATGTTCGTGTAAACTCACGACGCAACCGTTCTCTTGCTTGGTCTCGTGATAGCAAACAACTCTTTGCCTTGTCCCACCACGGAAACGTCAACTGCATCGATGCGTCCTCTGCGACAACTCTTTCTCGGTGGCCAATCCACACCGGTGAACCCTGGTACATCTCCTTGGCCAATAACTGCGCGTTCATCACCACCTCTGCAAGCAAGTCCGCCTCATTCTGGGACACTGCAACACATGAGCGGATCGGAACGGTCATTGAGTACTCGGACACTGTCAAGTCTATGGCCATCTCGGAAAACCTCCACCTTGTGGTCACCGCCTTTGGGAAAATCTTTGTTCAGAGCCTCCGGAATGCAGTCCCGTTTGGGTATTGAAACAGTATAAGCACATGTTCATTACAGACTCACTTCGGAGGTTGACCCTTCGATTTCAAGAGCAATTCCAATCTCGATGAGGCGGGTGTACACGGGGAAACTGGTACGTTTATCATGCAACTCGTTGCCTTTCGATTCACATCTTATGATCGTAGACACCGAAAAAATTACTGAGCAACTTCGGAACCAGGTATCCGGCCTACAACCGTACTCAATCAGAAAACAGATAAATTCCACGCCATCTTTCAAACGACTTTCAGACTCCCAACGTGCACTGCATCTAAACGAGAAAGAACTCGAGGGATCACGTACGCCCATTGTCACACCGGCTTGTCCATCTTTGCGCTGACGTCCAGAGAAATGGGGTCCATCTATCAACTCCGTACCGAGCTCGCTGGCTCCAGTGATCTCATTCGTGCACACGAGAAAATGTATGAATGCGAAATCTTGTATACTGAAGACAATACAGCAACCACACAACTGCTTCGGGACGTCACGCCCGACCGATTGGTTCCGTTAATACACAGATAAACGTCGTCTAGTTCGCGCCGTTTGTTTCGCGTCAAATTTCTTTGCTATCTCGTTCTCATTACTATGGTCAACATGTCTAACATCATAGTATTTTGTAGTATGGCACTTGTTCTATTACCTGTATATTCTTCTCCGGCGTATCTATTTGTGCAGTCTGACGTTTGAGACCTACCCAAATCGATCCCTTTTTTCGTGCTCAATGCCACAACAACGTCAATGCAACAAGGAGGGTGTTGTAGGTGAACAACAGACATGGCAAGAAGACTGCGAGGACCACACGCAGTGCAAATGAATCGATCTGCTCCTTTCTCCTTTGAGCAGGTCAAGCTGCTACCGTGTTGACGGCAGGAACACGACGACGAATGGGAGCACGAGGATGACGGGACACAGCGATGGGGACTTGATACAATGATGACGCGGGACGATGACGGGGTTGCAAGGACGACGAAGATGGCGGGGGACACAAGGGTTCGACCCAGCGGCCCCATCGTCAGCGTTTTCTCCAATAATCCCAAGGCACTTCTGACGATCACCATATACGTGTTCTCATCCCCACCAACCCGCATGCCTGCACCAGTCTCACGATGTACAGGGCTCGCCTCGCAGTGGTTGATAGCTAATATGGTGGGACTGTTGTGCCGGGAGTTTGCCACACGCAGGTCAAATCCCCAAGGACTCCACCGGTCGTCGGTCGAAACGATTGTCACGGTGGGAGGAAGGCGCTGAATGAAGATGCATCGATCGGGAATTGCCAGGAGAGCAGCGCAGGTGGTTGAGATAGGGAGACGTAAAGTCGAAGAGGTCAATAGCGGAGACCGAACGTCGAACTCAGCACTTTGCTAGAGGGGAAGTGAGACAGTCGGAAGGCAATCGATGATGTACAAGTCATCCGAGAGGGCCGACGACGAACACCAGCTGGTGAGCCTAGTCAAGTCCGTGGCCCAAACTGCCAGATAAGCACATCACATATATGTATTCACGGAGATGATATCATAAAGATCGAAAGCCAGACGAGACCACCAAAAGACTCATAGTAGAGTCTTCTGACTGAGAGCGTGAGCGTGGAGAATGGTAAGGTTCGGTTCGGCTCGACCTCCACGTCTTCACCGCTTGTCGACGAGTTCTCCTCGCCGACGTCGTCTGGAGTCTTTCTTGGTCCTAGTTGATGTTGCTCACAGTCGTCGTCATCGTCGCTTCAAGCCACTTTCGGACGACCTTGGTCCTTCATCCCGATCATCTCGGGAGGTGATAAGAACGCAGATGAACAAGCAGCGAGTATCGCATGGCCTCGCATGAGCGATCAAATACGGCCGATGACGCGAACGATCGACACGATGAACCTGTTGAGTCAGAACGACAGAGCACAAAAACTTTCATGTGCCTTTGTGACACGAGCAGAACGGGTCGAGAGATACGAAGGCGTACCGGGACCACCTACATATCCTGACACTTCTCCTGACTATCGACGCGTCCGTAGCGATCTGGTGGTGCGGTGGCCTGTCAAGTGGACTCGCAGTCGTCCGCTCCTCATCGTGGCTGGTGGCGGCGACTCCGGCCCCACTGGTTTACCCTTGACGGCTATGGAGTAGCGATATCAATTTCGGGGACGCATCAAGCCAGACGATTTGCCTGAGACACCAGTATCACGCAGTACACCAGCGTAGCCCCAGTGCGTGCAGCTCAAGAGCGAGTACACAGTGACCTAGGCGGAGGAAAAGAGCGCAACAATACCGGGACGGATGCATCATTTACGACAAGCTCATCCACGCCTGCAAAACACGAGAAAGTCATTGTTTCGCCCGATTCTAAGATGCCGAGATCTATAGGCATTGTCGTGTCCGGTCAGCAAACTATGAGGTGGATTTGCTTCGCCGTTGGATGATGTTCAATGATGACTACGATGTACATGCACGCACTTTTTTTTTTTGGTTTGTTGGTTGGAAGCAGCTGGACCCCATGCGGATTTATTTTCTTCGGACTGTACCACATGGATGATGGCGATGTGAAGACTACGAGAACGCGAGGAAACGCGAATGCAAATAAAAGATATATATGGGTCTACCATTGGTTCCCCCAAAACTTTGTCTCGCGTCAAGGCAAGTGCGACGAGTGACAACCGGATGTATGGAATGGCACGCGATGAAAATGTGTTCGCTTCAGAAAGTGGGAGGACACATCGACGAGAGCAAGCGCTTGCTGCAGTGCGCTGAAGGCAAAGTGTAAAGTGCGACGACGATGCTGACATGTGACGAAGCCAACAGCAACCGGACATATTCGAATGCGACGTAAAACTTGACGATTCTACAAGGGTGGGTTTTGACGCCAAGGGTGTTCTGCTGGTTCTGTCATGTGTTTTGACCCACGTTTCAGAATCCAGGGCGATAACGTGATGATTATACGATGGAGCACACAGCGAACAATGCTCTACAACTACGGCCAAAGGATATACCGGTGCACTGAATACACGCTTTCTCTGGATCACCATTCAGTCAACGTCATCGATGATAGAAAAACAGGAACGCATACGGGGAAAAAGGCCCCGATGATCCATCAAGGTGCATCTTCGCCTCAAGTTCAGGTCATCGACGCACTCGTTGGGCCTGATCTGTGTCATGGTCTATCCCGACTCGGTTGCGATGGCGTGCGACGCGCAGGTCATCGTGATGTTGTCCGGCAGACCTAAAATCCTTTCTGACCTCTGGTTCCGTGTTTAGCGCCCGGGATCCGCGCGTACGCGTTTCGAACCACGTCTGAAAAAACGTCGATAAACGATGTTCCCGTGTCTATGGCAGCACCAGATCGAGAAAGAACCGATATCTCGGTCCCTTGAACGGTTAGATTTGCACGGGCCAATGTAAAATAGGACGACGCACCGGTCAGTGAGGCCGTCCAATGTCCTGTTTTCGAGACCGGTGAATGATAGTCGATATCGCCGGTCTGTAGGCTCGGGTTGAGGAATCTGCATAACGACAGCCGGAAACTTGTCACGCGAGCACGGTAGATGTTCGACGTACCCATTGTGAACCTTCCGCCGGGCTCTGACGATTGATCATCCGAACGATTACGAGAACTGGTTAATGGTACTGTCAGTACACTAAACCCAAGTTCCAGCGACAGACATACACTGCGGGCTGGAATGCCATTGCGGGCGAGGGCCAAGCATCCTCCCACATCACTGGCCGGCCTATACTTCTAACAAGCACCCAGACCAATCTCAGCGAGCCGGACATTGGATTCGAAACAAGATTCTTTGCAGCATTTTTGATCACACCGAAATACTGATTGCTGACCGAAATGGCTACCGTCGTTGAACGCCAAATCCCTTCCAGAAATCTTGACTCTTATGTTGGACGAGGAGACCATCGCAACGAGTTGTCTTTTGCCCCCGCATATTGAAATAAGCGGCGATAGCGCTTGAACACGAGGCGATGCGTGTGATCCGATGAGATTGGAAAGACACGTGCAAGTCAGGCGTTAAAGAAGTACCTCCTTCCCTCCGTTCCACTATGTCTTCAGACCATGGTGAGTGAGCCAATGGACGAATGAATGTGGGAAACTGACACTACCAAAGAAAACACAATCATAATCGATGGTAGAGATGAGGTACTTGCGGTCGCGTTCTTCCCGGACGGGAAGCACATTGTGAGCGGTGGCTACGAAAAGAAAATTCGGCGATGGCGAGTAAAAGATGGGAATGAGGTAGGAATGCCGATGGATGCGAGAAGTTCGGTTTACAGCGTCGCGGTGTCGCAAGACGGAAAATGGGTTGTGAGTGGGACGAGAGATGGTCAAGTGACTATTTGGGATGCGGACAGTCACAAAAAGGTGAGAGGGTGGGAAGCACACAGCCGTGGGGTGTTCGCGGTCGACGTCTCTGCAGGAACGAGCATGATCGCATCCGGATCGGGCGGCGGCACTGTCTGTGTCTGGTCGTTTTTGACCGGTGAGCAACTCTTCCAATGGAAACACAGCCACTGCGTGGCCGCGGCCAAATTCTCACCGGACCAACGTCTCGTCGCCACTGCCGCTGACTACGAGTCTGTCCGACTTTATGACAGTCGGAATGGCCGCCTTCTATTCGATGTCCCAATTCGAGTAAACTCATGGTTTAACTGTTCCCTCGCCTGGTCGGGTGATAGCAAACAACTCTTTGCACCGTCCCACGACGGAAGCATCAAATGCATTGATGCATCCGCTGGAACGACTCTTTCTCATTGGCCAATCCACAGCGATAAATGCCGATGCATCTCCTTGGCCCCCAACTGGGCATTTATTGCTGTCTCCACAGACAAGTCCATCTCATTTTGGGATACTGCAACCCATGAGAAGATTGGAATGGTCGTTGAGTACTTGGACACCATCGAGTTTATGGCCATCTCTGAAAACCTTGACCTTGCGGTCACTGCATCCAAGAAAATCTTTGTTCAGCGCCTCCAGAAAACACTTCCGTCTCCGTACTGGAACTATATTCACGGGAAAACCCCGGGTACGTTATCATATAACACACTGGCCTTTGACTCACATTTTATAAACTAGACCTCGAAAAAATCATCGAACAACTTCAGAACCAGGTATTCGACCTTCAACGAGCACTTGATCGGAAAACAGATGAATTTGATGCCACTTCCAAACAACTTTTGGACTCCCAACTCGCATTGCATCTAAAGGAGAAAGAACTCGCAGAGTCGAGTACGTTCATTACCACATTGATTGCCATCTTAGCGCTAATGTCTAGAGAAGTGTGGACGATCCATCAACTTCGGACTAAGCTCGCTGGCTCCAACGATCTCATTCATGCACACGAGAAAATATATGAATGCGAAATCTTGGCCAAAGACCAAATAGCTGATGCAGCAAACATTCTGCGCGAAATTACTGATACTGCGAGCGAGGAGGTCAGAGCAAATAAATTCATCATGAATAGGTTTGCCGGCGAGTTGTCCAACATCCTACCAAATTTTAATTCAAACATGTACACTAGATTTGGCGATATGCTACATCAGAAAGCTGGAATATCTTGGTGATGCAGCGGTCAACTCCAATGATCACAATACAGCTATCAAGTACTACTCAGATGCATTATCATTCGATCCAGTGAATCCCAGCGAAATTCTCGTCAAGCGAAGCAAAGCATGGGCTCTGATGAAGTCGTGGGAAGAGGCCTTTGTCGATGCGAATAAGGTGTGTATTCCGTCATGGTACATCGTGTGGATTTCACTGCTGGGTATTATTCAGGTCATCGAGCTCGATCCCAGTTCTCCCTATGGTTACGAATGCAAGCGCGTGGCACTACTTGGGTCACATCGTTTCGACGAAGCTATCGACGCATATAACGACATGCTCACAAGACTAGATGAATCTCCTGACCTTGCCATTCGTGGTAATTACTATATCCGTGCATAAAATTGTCATTTGATAATCTTGGGCCTGCGCAGAATCTCGTCAAAAATATACGAGCCCGTCAGAGACAATTAAAATCATTCGGAGCTCCGTCAAGCAAAACCAGCGGGATACTCCGCTTGTCCTCATCAACACAAAGACCGGCCTTCTGCGTGACCTGAATGGGCGCACAACAGACTTTGAAGATGATCACGTATTTAAAGAACTTGTCGCATCAACAACAAAGCTCGAAATCCATCGCATCGATCATGTCATCCAGCAATATTTTCGATACGCTACGTTCTCCCATACTTGGGATGGAGGCGAACCGTCGTTCCAAGACCTCCAGAACAAGTCGGTCCACGAACTAGAGAAATCACCAAAGTTTGCCAAATTGGCCAAGTTCTGTCAAATGGCAATGGATGCAAGTTTGCGTTGGGCATGGTCTGATACATGCTGTATCAATAAACTCGACAGCCCTGTTCTTCAAGAATCGTTAACGTCCATGTATAAATGGTATCACAACTCTGCCCTCACGATAATTCACCTGGTGGGTGTGCCGTCCGGCAAGAAGTTCCTTCGTGCTCTCATACGGTGTCTTTGGAACACGCGGGCTTGGACATTACAAGAATTTTTCGCATCCAGGGTAGTCAGATTTTACACGGAGGATTGGCAGATTTATCTTCCAGACGAGATCATGTACAACCACAAAGAGTCGGCCGTCATTATGGCTGAGATGGCAGCTGCAACAGGAGTTGATGCACAAGTCCTTCTCTCCCTCCGTCCCGGATCGAACGACGTACGGAAAAAGTTATGCCTTGCTGCGACGCGTAACGCCACAAAGCAAGAAGACATTGCTTACTCTCTCTTTGGTATATTCGATGTCTCCATCCCTGTCACGTATGGAGAGGGTCAGCAGCGTGCGCTTGGCCGGCTACTGAGCGAGGTTCTAAATCTCTCAGGAGATGCCACTATCCTGGCGTGGACGGGGAGGGCGTCCGAATACAACAGCAGTCTTCCTGCAGAGATTACAGTTTATCGTGAGGTACGGTCTCCCTATACTCCGACCCCCATCGAAGACGACACGATGGACCAGTTGGTGGCAAATCTACAGACGTCATTCGAGTCGGCACTCGTGTTATATGACCGTGTCATCAGTCTTCGATCACCCCGCTTCTCTGGACGTCTCTTGGCCCTACCATGCATGATGTTCCCACTACGACATCTTTCGACCGAAGAAGGAGAAGGCGGGCCTCTCCGGGTTTATCGCGCCGCGATCGGTGGATTCGGGAATGTGGAAATTAAGACGAAGGAGGACCTGACCGCGTTTTCGAGTCTATTCCTCGTACATCCGTGGTTGAGGGGCCTCACTGATCCTGCTCCTCCTGACATGTTCGACACTGCTGCCGGACCATTCCTACCGCTCCATGAAAATGATGGGCATGAGATTGCCATATCCACGATTGCAGGTCAGTCCTCTTCACAGCCAGGGTATCTCGACAAGCGAACGAGGGCACTACGGCTCTTCGTGCGTCTCAGGCAATCCTTTGGAGGGCTGTTGCTTGCCCCTCTGTCGAACCAGGAATTCAGGCGTGTCGCATCAGATCATCTTATCACTGTTCAACTGCTCCGGAACGTCACGCCTGATCAATTGGTTTCATTTATACACACGATAGACGTCGTCTAGTCCACATCATCCGTCAGTTCTTTCTGTCACATTTATTTGCCATGTCGTTTTGATTGCTTTTGGCCACAGGTAAAATATCATCACAGTGCATCTGTTGCATTACTCGTATATCCTTCTCCGGCATATCTGTTTATGCAACCTGATGTTCGAGGTCTACCCATGTCAATCCGTTCTCTTGTACTCAATTCCACGACAATTACAATGTGGTAGAGGATGTTGTCAGTGAACAACAGACACAGCGAGAAAACAGTGAGGACCACACGCAATGCAGATGAATTGATATACTTCTTTCTCCTTTGAACAGGTCAACATGGATGTGAAGTTGCTATTGTGATGATGGCAGGAACACAACAATGAATGAAAGCATGAGGGGATGGGGACACAACAATGGGGACTTGATACAATGATGGTGCAGGACATCATTCTGATGCACTATTGAAGTGGAACGAAGCTTGGAGACATAGAGCAACAAAGCAGAAGGACACTCCAATGGAAGCAGAGGTAGAGTACAGGTGGGAGATACTCACTTGAGAGAATAGAGTTGATAATCAAGTCAATAGGTTGGTGGATACTTTCTGGAGCTTAGGGCTCAACAGATAGTGGAAGAGATGAAAGAACCCACTATATGATTAGTCAGATAAGTTTCAGAGTTGCTATTGGATGATAACAATTATAGAATGGTTTCACCATGACATATGGACCTACTCCTATTGGTGAATATAATTGTCATGATAACTGGATCATATCCCATTGGATAATATTCCTGGTTATCTATGACACAATCATGGTATGGTATGACATTATGATGATGTGATATTTCACCAGAATTGTGTAATCTGAGTCATCAATCATGTGACCAGAATTACTAGCCATTCTACTGTAGTGGCTTAATGGTTGACACATGGCTGAAGTCATTGGTTCAAACCTTGTAAAGCACACTTTTATACAACTGAATAGCAACATCTTTAACACTTCCCTTTGATATTGTTACATGTTAACGGACCCCTGACTATTTTCATATCTAGTAGTATTTTGCCTTGCAACACTGGAGTTGCACCTTCTTCTTTAGTTGATACTCCAGAACGTTCTAGATAGTTACTCGTTTTGTGCATGGTCTGTGCACTTTCCTAGTACCTATAAATACCCCAGTACTCCTCCCTGTACTTTAGCTAGTTCTATGCAATCTAAGCTTAGTAACCAGCAAGCCACCTTTAAAGGTGAGACCCCTTGGGAACAAGCTGCCTTTCGTTGCTCTCATCATCCCTATCGCCCGACTCTCTATCCGAGCCTTTGTCTTCATTGCTGTCATCCCTTATCAAGACTTGGCTATTTGATACACCTTTGTACAAGAAGGAGGGCGACTCCTAGTCATCATTGTGGTGGGAATTTGGCCCCATCGCAGGCATCATCTATTTTATCAAGCCTGACTCCATCGTTACTAGCTAGGTTGCTAAGCCCTAGCATAACAGATATTCATGTTGGATGAGAAATGAGACTAAGTTGCTTGTGATTATTCTCAAAGCATTGCCAGGTGAGATTCTTTGTAAAGATATCTGCAACCTGTAGATCAGTGGAAATATACCACAACTTGATCCTGTTGTCTTGAACACATTTCTGAATATAATGCTTGTTATGCTGAGTCTAATAACTCAGCTAATAGTTCCTATGGTAGAATCAACATCCTAATTGATGATGAAGTCCCAGCCATATGGTGACTAGAATGATGATGAATACATTGACCCCTCTCTATAGGAAGTCAACCCTGATGTGGTAATCATTAGCAAAGAGAGTTGCTATGATGATATAGACATTGTAGAAGGGAATCTTAGTGATGGTCTCAGCACCCCAGCTGGCTTGCTGGTTACTAGGCTTGGATTGCATAGAACTAGCTAAGGTACATGGGTAAGGAGTCTACCTATTTATAGGTAGAGGAGTTGCATACAGACCAAGAAAGAAAAGGAAACTATCTAGAATGTTCTGGAGAATGGGTACTAACTATGGTAAGTAGCCCTGGTGCTACGAGGAAAAAGGGTACAGGGTTTGGATACGAATGGAATGCTAAGAAAATATATGGAAGAGAAATGGAAATAGAAAGGAAGAGACCGGGAATGAGGTAAAACTGTAACATTACCCCCTGCACAAGTTTTCAGGTCACTGAACTGAAACATTATTATTCTCTCCTCCAGAAGACGAATCCTTGCAGACAACCCAAGGTGAGACTGGAGGATTAGTAGTAATATTGGGAAATTGGGTTATCTTGTGCCCAGTCACTCTGCATCCATCACATGGTAAGCCTCAACAAGTATCTTTACAATGATGAGGGGCATAAAGGAAACATTTTGGGCACTGATAGTGGTGGCATTCCTGATACCAATGTCCCCATTCCTGGCATTTGAAACATTGTCCTTGTTGGTTAGGAGTGTCAGGAAGATGATTGACATCGATGGGATGGTTGGGGGTCCCAAAAGAAGAAGCAACACTTCCATTGGGTGAAGTGAAGTGAAGGTCATTGAGGGCCTTGTGAAGAACCTTGGGGGATGGGGTAACAGGATGGGATGGTGGGGGTGACCAAGCAGCCAGATGGTTTGGAGATGGAGTCCATGTTGCCTGAGCAGGGGCAGGGACAGGTAAGGTAGGGGAGCTCTCATAAGATGAGAGTGCTGGTTGAGTAGGAAGTGAGTACGGCGTTGGTTGACATCTGGGATGCTGATGGGGTCGATGGTTGGGGGAAGATGGACTCAATGGACAGATAGGAGGTGGGAGTAAGAATCGTGGCATGATATGGTCCATGGTGGTGAGAGGATAACCACGATAATGATCTTCCTCAGAAGGGGTAAGTCCAGTGATGAGGGAGGGGAGAGTGGGGATGAGAGAGTAAGGAATGCAGTTTGCAAAGAACCAGAAGCCTTCCTCATGCATGAGATCTAGAAGGATATCCAGTGTTTGCTGGACAGAATGGTCTACAGCTAGCTGAGTGGTAATATCAGCTCTGGCATTAGCATGCTGATAGAGAAGATCGGTGGTATATAGTTGATGGTACTGGCATACCATTGCCTGGAGGGAAAGAGCCTGGGGCCAGAATGGATCATGTTCAATGGAGAACAGGGGGCAAGGGTCAGCAAGAATGGTTCCATAGAGAAGGTGGTGATAGAAGGTGGGAAGTCGTTCAGCATAGATGGCAGTGGTAGACATGACAGTGAAAAGTGACAGATGAGTGGAGGTTGGTGCAGAGTTTAAAGGTTTTGTCGAGCTTTATACTCTTGCAATACTTTGGAGGCATTTCCAAGATTGGACTCTGGTTTCCAGGTATTCTTGGCAAAGGAATACCCTTTCCATTTGATGAAATATTGTCTCCATCCTCACATTCCTTGGTGATTAAGGATGTCTTCGACTTCCTATTCCTCTTCTCCTTCTATCTTCTCAGATGGTGGTTTTAAGAAATTGGGTCCATGTTCAGGAGTTTCCCGATAGGATGATAAGAGCAATGTGTTACATGTGGCAATGGACCCCCCTTTTTCTACAATTAGTCATATACTGCTTTTTCCTCACAGCACTGGAGCTGTGCATCTCCCTTTTAGTACAATACTCCAGAACATTCTAGATATGTTTCCCTTTTCATACATGGTCTGTGCACTCCTACCCTAGCTATAAATACCCCAAGACAGATCCATGTACTGTAGCTAGTTCTATGCATAACAAGCTTAGTAACCAGCGAGCCACCTTCTAGGTGAGAACCCCATTACCAAACTGCCTCTCAACACTTTAGTCTTTATCGCTGTTGTCGCCCAACAAGACCTTACTATCTGATATGCCTTCATCCAGGAAGGGACTCTACTCTTAGTTGTCATCGTGGTTGATATCTGGCCACATTGTTGTCATCGTCTCTTTTATAGGTTCTATTATCTGCATTACTAGCTAGGTTGCTAAGCCCTAGCATAACAAAAGAACTAGCTGCCACACCTGACCCCTCTATCTAGAAGGGTCGCACCCCCACCACCACCATAACACCCCCCTGAGGACCAGCATACCCCTCTGCCTATAGAAAACAGAAAAAGAAAACCTACTCTACCCCATATTCCAACATATTCCCCTCTCCCTTTGCTGAAGGACCCTCTCGAAGTGCAGCTAACTCTGAATTCACCCCCACTCCCTCTGAGTCACCTGATTCATCTGAGTCAGAAACTAAGACTGAAGTGGATCCCCTACACCAGTTCGACCAAGAGACTATCAATCATCTCTTAAGAGAAGAAGAAGAGCGTCAGAAGGAAGAAGAAGAACAGAAAGAATTCCAGAGACAGGTAGCCAAAGAAAGCGCACAAATCTGTAGGGAAGAAGAAGAACAAGCTCAATGAGCAGAAACTAGAAGAATGTCC
The DNA here is from genome assembly GCA_038090335.1 of Solioccasus polychromus. Classification (NCBI taxonomy): domain Eukaryota; kingdom Fungi; phylum Basidiomycota; class Agaricomycetes; order Boletales; family Boletaceae; genus Solioccasus; species Solioccasus polychromus. Next base: position 22,043 of record JBBPMM010000417.1, read on the forward strand.
TGCTCTGAACTCAAAGCTGGACTCCCTGACAACTTTTCCAGGGACTTAGAGGATGCTGTCAGATGGATGATGGTGATGAAAGCATACTTCTCCATGAACACTGACCTATACAATGAAAAATCAATGCTTCTACTGCTCTTAATAAGATGAGCAAAGGAAGAGGAAGAACATTTTCTGAAGGATGGTTTTATAAGCTAGAAGACCCTGAGGTCAAACAGTGGGACAAGATGTTCACCAAGATGGCTGAAGACTTCTCGAAAACCTTCTTCCCCTTTGATGTAGCAAATCAAGCCAGGCAAACTCTCCACACCGTTGTCCAAAATACCAAGGATAAAGATGGGTTTGCCAAATATGTGGCTGACTTCTCTCTAGCAGCCTCCCAAGCTTGAGTCGTCGATGAAGAATCCCTTATCAACAACTTCGGACGAGGACTGGATGAGAAACTAGTCACCAACATCCTCTCAATGGCTGATGTCCCCACTACCTTGAAGGGATGGATGGAACAGGCCAGCTGCTTCCACATCCAACAAGAAAGAATAAGAGACATGCAAAAGAGATTGGGGTGGCGAAGCAACAGTGGCTCAAGAAGAGACCCAAATGCCATGGAAGTGGATGCTGTCTGGTTAAACCCTGTGGAAAAAGCCTGCCATATCAAAGAAGGACAATGTTTTATTTGTCACAGAAGGGGATGCATAGCAAGGAACCACCCAAAAGACTCAAAAGAAACCCAAGGAAACCCTCCCACTTGCCCCCCCTGAAATCCAGCATGTGTTGCTACCACTAACACCAAGACAAAAACACCTAAGGAACTGTTGGATCTAGACAAATACCTAAAAGTTCTCAAAGGAAAAAAGGTAGACCTGAAGGAGATGATACGAGTTTTAAAGACTTGTTTTGAAGAAGAGGAAGCCAAGGAAAGTGTAGCTTGGATAACCACATACCAAGATGTGGATTTTGAAAAGGAGGGAAGTACCAGTGTCTTCTCCTCCAGAACGCCTAGCTCCTGTGATTTGTACTAGTAGGAAGGAAAAATCTATTCGGATTCCCATTTCTCTATCCTACAAAGCAAAAACCGCTGAACTAAAAGCCCTATTGGACTCAGGAGCAACTGAAAATTTTATTGACCCCTCCATCATGGCAAAATACCAATTCCTGTGTTCCTGCTTAAAATTGCCAATAAGAGCCTCAAACGTGGACAGGACAATAAATCAAGGAGGGATCATCAGGAAAGAAGTAAAATTAGCCCTGCGAATAGGAACCAGGGAGGAAGTCATTCAATTCCTTGTCCTCCATTGCGGAGAAGACTGAGCCATTCTTGGCCTCCCTTGGTTCACCAAGACAAACCCCATAATCAATTGGACCACTAGAAAAATATCTATACCTGACCTCCCCAATACTGACATATCTGATGACCAATGATACCTTGTCACGTCCCTCCAAAAAACCACCATCGCCACTGAAGCTGCAGTAGCAGTCCCAAAGAAACAATCCACCTTATCCAACGAATATCTCCCTTACTCCAATGTGTTTGATGAAAAAACACATGATCTCTTACCCCCATCATGACCTTTCGACCACACCATCAAGCTAGATGATTCTTTTGTTCCAAAAGTGGCAAAAGTTTACCCCCTCAATCTGAAGGAGTTACAGACTTGCCAAGAGTTCATTGACAAACATCTCTGAATGGGATGAATCATTCCATCCAAGTCTCCCCAAGCTGCTCTGTTCTTTTTCATTGGAAAGAAAGATGGTACTCTTCAGCCTTGTCAGGACTACTGTTACCTTAACTCCCATACTATCAAGAACCCTTACCCCCTTCTGCTCATTTCTGACCTCCTCAACAAGCTCAGAGCTTTCACCATCTTCACTAAATTCAATGTACGATGGGGATACAATAACATACTCATCAAACTGGAGGATCATTGGAAGGCCACCTTTATCACTCCCTTCAGATTGTTTGAACCAATGGTCATGTTCTTTGGTCTCTGCAACTCTCCTGCAATGTTCCAAGCCTTCATGAATGATGCTTTCTGTGACCTTCTGTTTGGCTAGTCATTTACATGGATGATATCCTCATTCATTCCTTCAACCAACCTTCCCATACTTCCTGGACCAAGTGCATTCTCCAATGACTTCATGACCTCCACCTCTTCCTGAAACTGTCCAAATGTGTCTTTGATGTCACCGAAGTTGAATATCTCAGTATGATTATCGGAAATCACTGAGCTGCCATGGACCCCACAAAATTGGATGCCATCCACTCTTGGGAGCCCCCCTGATTGGTTCACACTGTCTGCTCTTTCCTAGGATTTTGCAATTTTTATCAGAAATTCATCGCAAACTTTTCCTCCATTGCTCAACCCCTCATTGATCTCACCAAAAAGTCGTCCACATGGCATTGGAATCAACCCCAACATGAGGAATTCCTCACCCTCAAAAATCTCTTTCTGGCCTCCCCAGTTCTCTGCCTCCCAGATCCTTGTCAACCCTTCTTTGTCATGACTGACGCATCCCTTGTCACTACTGGCAGTGTCCTTATGCAAACCAACACCAACAGGGACCTACACCCATGTGCATACCTTTCCAAGACTCTCTCCCCAGCAGAATGCAACTATGATACAGTGACCTCCAAAACCCTTTCAATAACTAACCCTGATGCAGTGTGCAAAGTGCACTGCAATCACCTGGAATAATCACATCAAGCTTTGCTGGAGAGAAAGATAGTACATACTCTTGGCTAC
>JBBPMM010000418.1:0-24725 GCA_038090335.1 Solioccasus polychromus
TCTAATAGAGTCTTTAACCTCTACCACCATCATCTGTGAGCAACCAGATGATAACCTTCTGTAAGTCAAGCAGGCTTTCCTCTTGCTGTAACAGTCCAGTCTGTTTCAACAGGTTATGAGCCCTGCTAGAGCACTGTTTGGTGTTCGTCATCACAGACAGAACCTACACATGTAGCCTGGCTTGTCTCCCATAGCTCGACGTCATCAAACACATCTTGATGCTTATGGGTATTGCTCTATACTTGATGGTGGAACTCTGTTCATACAGAACACTGTAAAAAGCTGTTTGTACAGAACGTTTCCATCTTGGAGGATGAACCTATGTCGGTATGATCAAAAGCTGACCTCATCATTTTTAGATCTACCAACAATGTCTTCCAAGAACAACTCTTCTTCCTCCAACACCACTTCCACTGTTGGAACCTTCAATGGCTCCAACTGGACCACCTGGTGGCCCAAAATGGAAGCTTACATTTGGAGTATTGGCCATGCCTGGGTCCTAGATAAAACTCTCCCTGCTCCTGCAGATGCAGACCATCCTACCCCTGAGGAACTCCATGACCAACAAGAATGGAAAAAGTCCAATGGCATAGTAAGAGGCAGCATTCTTCTAGCCCTGACTGATGCTCTCCAAACCAAGTTCAATCCTTTTACAGAGTCAGCAGAGCTTGTCGAGGCCCTCAAGGTTGAATATGACACTACCTCCATTGCCAGTGCCTATTCCATTTTCAGGAAACTCCTCGACCTTCACATTCCCAATGACCATCATCCTGAACCCACCTTAGCAAAGGTGGAAACCCTTTTCACCCGGCTGCACCTAGCCGATTACTGAATTCCTGACAAAGTCCAGGGCATGATGCTCTTGGCAATGCTACTGTCGACTTATGACATTGTAGGCCAGATGCTCACCCAAGGCAAAGACGACCCCTTGGTGATGTCCATCTCCAAGGCTGTGGTCCTAGCCTGGGAACAACATCAGATGAAAGGGAAAGGCAAGGACAAGCAGTCCAATGGGCAGCAGGCCCACTGCATCAGCACTGTTAAGTGCAAAGGGGACGACCCCAATTTCCAGCAGCAGCAGCAAGGTGGCGACAGTGCCAAAGGAAAAAAGAAGACCCATTGTGGCAAGAAGAAGAATGGTGAGCAGGCCCAAATCACCTCCGCTGCCTTCGTGCACCCAATGACAGTGATTCCATCCACCTGCGTCCTGGCCTTCAACCCCCATGCCTTCTCCTACATCCCACTTCGCTCTACCAAGGGCAACAAGGTCCACCTGCTGATACTCGCACTGTGCAGGTGTTTTCCCTCGCCAACAGGCTTGGGATCCAGCCCTTGGTGGAAACAATCTGCCACCTAGATGCCATCGCCTCTTTCTCTAACCAGGTCGAAACTGATGATGAAACCACTCGTCCCGCTCCCCACAAGCACTTGCGTTGATCCTGCTGCAAGGAGATCATGCCACCACCACAAAGTGGATGGGACTCTGAGGACATCATAAGCATCTATGGCTCGGAGGAAGAACTTGGGGTAGATGTGGAGATTGCCACTGCTGCTGGCCTTGACTATGACATGGACTCTGTCCATATCACAAGGTATGCAGCTTCTCCACCACACACAATCAGACACTTACCTACTTTTGACACGATGTTTCCAACGTCTGCTCAAGTAGTTAAATATAATGATGTACCTGCATGTCGTATACCCACTGTGATGCCATTACTGGCTCCAGCAATACAACGGACTTGTGCTTGCTTGTCTCAGTCTGATCATCATAAGTGCGAGTGTGAAAAGGACCTGTGGATCCTTGACTCAGGTGCTTCAATGCACTTCACCCCCCATCACGATGACTTTGTAGAATACAAAGAGCTGAAAGGTAACAATCGTATACTGGTCCAAACTGCAGCTCATGCTGTCTTCATTGTTGGCATCAGTCATGTCCTAGTAAGATGGAAAGACCACACTGGAGCATTTTATTTACTTGATGTGCATGAAGTTGGTCATATCCCTAACTCTGGAGTATGTTTAGTATCTCTAGATGTTCTTTTGCTTCATGGAGCATGAGTAAAAGGAAGCACAAAAAGCCTCGAAGTACAATATGGTGATGGCTCACCCTTAGCTGTGTTCACCCCTGGACACATTGCAAGGTCCATCTATACCCTTGTTGCAGAGCCCCTTGATGCACACCCTTGTCTCTTGGTTACTAAGCAAAGATCACATATGACACTCTCCACTGCCATCTTGGACATCCTTCTAAAGAAGTCCTTTGTCATGCAAAGAAGCATGTTAAAAATATGCCTGAAATAGAGATCCCAACAAGTGATCCTATCTGCCCAGGTTGCACCCTAGGCAAACTTCCCAATAGGAGTTTTTCTCCTACTGAGCATCGTGCTACTTGTGCATTTGAATTGATTCATTTGGACATAAAGTCCTTCCCCATTGAGTCATACCAACGATTCAAGTATATCATCACCTTCCTCAATGATTATACGTTGATGGCTTGGGTCATATGCATCAGAACTAAGGATGCAGCCTTGAGTTCAACTCAGCACTTCCTGAAAATGATCTTGACACAATTTAATGCCAAAGTAAAAGGATGGATGTCTGATGCAGGGGGAGAAGATAAGTCCAAAGCATTCGATGACATGCTCAAGGGGGAAGGCATTGTAATATATCAAAGTGCCCCCCATACTCCTCAACAAAATGGATGCACCAAAAGGCTCATGCGGACATTAATGGATAAGTCAGAAGCTATGTGGCACTTTGCCTGCATTCCTGACAGCTGGTGGCAATTCTCTATTGTCCATGCAACACATCTGTACAACAGAACCCTCCTAAGATGCCTTAATTGGCACACACCATATGAGCTATTGCACGGCCAGCAACCAGACATAGCCCATCTTCGAGTGTTTGGGTGTGCCACTTATGTGCACCTCCCTGAGGATGTGCAGGCTAATAAAATGGCCCCTAAGTCTGAACTCATGGTGTATCTAGGTGTTGCACCATCCAACAGCACAAACTTTTTATTCATGCACACCACCAATGCCCTTTTCCATTCTGCTCATGCCATCTTTGATGAAGAGCATTTCCCCAAGTGCGATAAAAAAGCACTCACACCCTAAAGCACAACCTGTGCTAGAATCCAATGATCGTGAGGAGCTACCACTGCCACCACAGATCTTGGATGATTTCGGTTACCACCCTCGTCAACCACCCCATCAGAGCCCCACTCCTCTGTCCCTCCCTCGCACTCCTTCGCCTTGCCCAGCAGAACCAGTGCAGCAGCCTCCTCATCCTCCAAGGAAACAAAGACCTGCTGGTCCCCCTGCTGTTCCTCCTGCTCCCAGATGTTCCATTCGAGAACGCCGAGTGCCTATTTGGCCTAGCAATGTGTATGGTGACGACTGACACCTGGTTGAGCAAGTGAAGGAAATAGAGCACACATCGTGCTGGCGTGACATCGTCGCTGATGAACCTGGTCCCTCTATGCCAGGCAATCTTCCCAGCACACCCGCTCAGAATCCAAACCCTCTGTCTCCCTCTCCTAGTGAAGAGGATGTTGACCAGTTATGCCATGAAGGGGGAGCTGGATTGGCAGCATTCTTGATGTCAAAGGCAATTTCTATGGAAAATAAACCACACTGTGAATGGACATATAGGGACATCCTACAACTCCCATCTGCAGAATGGGAGGAGTGGATCAAAGCCTGTCACAAAGAGCTTGACATGCTTTGAAAGCGTAAAGTCTATGAACTAGTCAACCCCCCTAAAGGATGTAAAGTCATAGGGAACTGTTGGGTCTTTGATGTTAAGCCCAACACAGGTCAAAAACGTGCACATCTAGTTGCTAAGGAATTTTCCCAGGTCAAGGGAATTGACTTCAACCAAATATTCTTACCAGTAGTAAGGTTTGAGACAGTGTGACTCATGTTAGCACTTGCCGCCTTGGAAAACTGGTACATTGAATCACTCGATGTTTGGAGTGCCTACCTTTATGGAAGGCTTAAAGAAGAGATCTTCATGAAACAACCTGAAGGCTTCATCATTAAGGGAAAAGAACACAAAGTGTTCTGCCTCATTGGCACCCTCTACAGCCTTAAACAAGCTGGATTAGCCTGGTGGAAGACTCTAAACGAGTCCATGAAAGAACTCAGCTTCAAACGATTGAAATCAGATGCCAGTTTATACCACTACAATAAAAAAGGAACCTCTATTGTAGTTGCCATCATCTATGTTGACAATGCCCTATTTTGTGGTCCAACAAAAGCAATTGTTGATGAGGTCAAAAAGGCATTCATGAACAAATGGGAATGCAGAGACTTAGGCCCTGCTGAAGAATTCCTCCACATGAGAATTCGAAGAGAAGGCAGCAAGATCCTAGTGGATCAGTGCACCTATCTAGAAAAGATCATTGAGAGATTTGGACTTCAGAATGCCAAGATTGCTGTTATGCTGAGGCTAGTAACTCAGCTAGTAACTGATGAAGTACAGCTGATGGAATAGGCTGATACATCTACACCTGGGTACTCCTAAGATGATGAGTACGAGAACGGTCGTCTCCCAATAGAGGGTATCAACACGAACCTGGCCTCTCCCTTCGATAGAGGCAATGAAGATGATAACCTTGAAGACCTCACCCCTGTGGCGAATATAGTCTTCTAAAAGAATAGCCTGTAAGATTGGAATGATGAAGGTCTCACTCACCTGAGCAGCTTGCTGGTTACTAGGCTTGGATTGCATAGAACTAGCTAAAGTACAAGGGTTTCGAGTCTACCTATTCATAGTAGGTGGAATGTGCACAGACCAAGACAAGAAAGGAATCTATCTAGAGTGTTCTGGAGAATATAGACTATAATGGGTAAACCCTAAGCCCTGGTTCTAGGGTAGAGATGGAAGGACACGGAATGATACAGAATCAGACAGAATTGGAAAGGAAGAGAATGGGAGAGAGAAATAAGAAGAAACAGAGTAGTGAGGAGAAAGAAAACTGTAACATTACCCCCTTCTCAGCCTGCGATGTACTACAGCGCATTATTCTCACCTCCAGAGGACAATCCCTCACTAATGATCCAGTCAGGTTTGGCTGGGTTAGTGGAGATGGAAGGCCTGTCAGGAATATGGGAACAATCATGAAGGGCATGCCCAGGGGCCTATAGGAAGCAATGGCGACAGCGATGTTTCTTACACTCCATATACCAATGCCCCCATTCCTGGCACTTGTAACACTGACCAGGACAGGTAGGAGGATCGAGGTGGATGGTCTGGGAGTGGTGGAGGTCTGTGAGAGTTTCCTGAAGATATATGGCATCGGCAGTAGGGGAAGGGGAAGAAGGACAAGATGGAGGAGGAGACCAGGCAGCGGGATGATTAGGGGAAGGAGTCCATGTCATCCAGGCAGGAGGGAGGATGGGGACAGGTTCGATCGCCTCATAAGACAAGAGGGCAGGGGCATTGGGGAGAGGATATTGTTACGTGTATATAGCAAGGGACCCCTATTTCTTTCACTTAGTCAGCATTCTTCTTTATCCTCACAGCACCGGAGCTGCACCTCCTCTTTTAGTGATACTAGTGGTATTCTCCGGAACATTCTAGAATACCTTCCTTTCCAGCACATGGTCTGTGCACCCTTCTCTTGCCTATAAATACCCTGACTCCCTACCATGTACTGTAGCTAGTTCTACGCAATCTCAGCCTAGATAACCAGCAAGCCACCTGAAGGGTGAGACCCCTCAGACAACCTGCTGTTAAACATCTTCATCATTGTAGCTTGAGTCATCCAATGAGACCTTGCCATCTGTTGGGGCTTTATACAAGAAGGAACTATCATCCTAGTCGTTATCCTAGTCGGCATCTGGCCTCACCCTCGCCACCAGCTCCACTTTAGGTTCTACCATCTTTATTACTAGCTCGGTTACTAAGCCCAAGCGTAACAAAAGAACTAGCTGCTCCCCTCTTGACCCCTCTATTTAGAAGGGTCACCACCCCCACCACCATAGTACCCCCCTGAGGACCGGCATACCCTACCGCCTACAAGAAGAAGAAGAAAAAGACTCATTCCACCCCCTACGCCGACATCTTCCCTTCCCCATTTACCGAAGGACCCTCCCGAAGCATGGCCAATCCAGAATACACCCCCAGCACCACTGACTCTGAATCAGAGTCAGAAACTGAAATCGAAGTGGATCCAGATCCAGTTCACCAGCTTGACCAAGAGACTATCGACAGACTCGAAAGAGAACATCAGGAATGGCTAAGAGAAGAAGCTGAGAGGGAAGAATTCTGCAGACAGGTTGCTGAAGAAAGTGCACGAATCAGAAGGGAGGAAGAAGAACAAGCCCGTCGAGTGGAGACTAGAAGAATGTCTAAATCCAAACTCAAAGCCGGTCTCCCCGATGATTTCTCAGGGGAATCCAAAGACGCCATCAGATGGATGATGGCGATGAAAGCCTACTTCACCATGAACCTAGACCTATACAACGACAAAACCATGCTCCTCACCGCCCTTAATAAAATGAGTAAGGGATGAGGAAGAACCTTCTCTGAAGGATGGTTCTACAAACTTGATGATGCCTCCATCCCCGACACCGAGAAAACCTATGTTAAAATGGCAGAAGACTTCTCAAAGACCTTCTTCCCATTCGATGTGGCCAACTGAGCCCGACAAACCCTATGAACCCTTACCCAAAACACCAAGGATAAGGATGGTTTTGCCAAATACGTAGCAGATTTCTCCCTCGCTACCTCTCAGGCACGCATTGTCGATGAAGAGTCCCTGATCAACAATTTTGGACGAGGGTTGGATGAGAAATTAGTCAACAACATCCTTTCTATGGCTAATGTCTGTTACGGTTATGGACCCCTATTTCTTTTCTTCCCTATTCTTCCTGTGTATTTCCTGCTTTCTCTGAAGTCTTGTTCCCATCCCTTCCGCATTCTGTTTTCTCCCATTTTACCTTGTAGCACCAGAGCCCAGGGTTACCTCTTATAGTTACGAATCCTCCGGAACATTCTAGATAGTTTCCTTTTTCCTCTTGGCCTGTGCGCGTCTTCTCTACCTATAAATACCTGGATTGTCTATGCCTGTACCTTAGCTAGTTCTACGCAATTCAAGCCTAGTAACCAGCAAGCCGCTCAGGATGAGCGAGAACATTATCACCATTCCCGTACTCTCAGCTACTACACTAAGGAGTCTTGTTACTCATCGAAGAGTAACCTATCAGCTGATCATCTTTATCGCCACTGTGCAGGATCTCCCTTACTGTCGAGTCGACACCCTCTATTGGGACACGAAAGTATTAGTGGTAATCATCTTAGGATTACCTAGACGACGTATCAGCATATACCACCGGGTATATCTTTGCAGTTACTAGCTGAGTTACTAGCCTCAGTGTAACAAAAGAACTAGCTCTCTTCACCGTCCCCTTCTACAGCGGACGGAACCCCTCTACCCACCATTACTCCACCTCGTTCTCCCGCCTACCCTTCGCCCTACCAGAAGAAGAAGAAAACCCATAACCCTTACTCTATCCCTTTCTCCGCCACCACATCTTCTTCCGTCCCCCTCGAACGCACCACATCACTCCCAAACCCATCCCACGAAGAGGCCCCCATAGACGTTGAACAGGACCCACAACAAGAAGTTGATTGGGAGAAAGAGCTCGATGACGAACAAGACACCAGGCTTGCTCAACGACTGTCCGCAGAAGGACACGACGATGAAACAGTAAGGAGAAGAGTAGAAGCTTCTCAGGAACAGAGACGTGCTCTAGCAGAAGAAGAAGAACGCAGAACCGCCGAATATCTGGATAGGCGCAGAGCAGAGATGGCCAAAGCTACGGAACTCAAAGCCGGACTCCCAGACGACTTCTCAGGAGAATCCGAAGACGCTGTATGCTGGATGCTCGCCATGAAAGTGTATTTCAAAATGAACGGTGACCTTTACGACGACAAGGCTATGATCCTTACCACGCTCAATAAAATGAGCAAGGGACGAGGAAAAGTATTTTCCGAAGGTTGGTTCTATCGTCTGGAAAGTCCTAATATTCCCGACGATCATCGCACTTTCACTGTGATGGCTACCGATTTCGCAGAAACCTTCTTTCCATTTGACACTGCTAGTAAAGCCCGCCGAACTATTCGGAACCTCACCCAGAACACCAAGGATAAAGACGGCTTTGCCAAGTATATCGCCGACTTCTCTCTAGCTGCCGCTCAAACAGGACTTGCCGATGAAGAAGCCCTTATCGAATACTTCGGAAGAGGATTAGACAAGAAAATCACTACTAACATCCTCTCTATGGCTACAGTCCCCACCACGCTTCAAGGATGGATGGACCAGGCCAGCAAGTTCAATGTGCAGCAAGAGCACATTAAAGATATGCGAAAGGGTTTAGGATAGAGGAACTTCTCTAGCGACAGAAAGGATCCTAACGCCATGGAGGTCGACGCTATTCAACTCTCCCCTGTCGAGAAGGCTCGACACATTAGAGAAGGGAGGTGCTTCATCTGCCATAAAAAGGGCTGCACCACTCGCAACCACCCTCGGGACGATAAGAAAGCCGAAAGAACCACTCCCCCTCGTTCCAATAACCCCTTCTGAAACCAGACTAGGGCGGCCACCGTCTCTGCTCCCAATTTCCCCAAGGCACCAGAGCCTTCCCCATCTTCGGAGCTCGACGAATATCTCAAAGTCCTTAAAGGACGAAAGGTCGATCAGAAGGAGCTCGTGCATGTCCTCCAAGAATGCTTCGAAGAAGACGAGACAAAGGTCTCGAGGATGTCGACCGATGAAAAGATTCAGGCTTTTTAGAACGGAGGAAAGCTTCAGCGTCTTTTCCTCCTGAACGTTCCGCTCCTATCATTTGTACTAGTAAGAAAGAGAAATCTATTCGCATTCCCATCTCCCTCTTTCACGAAACAAAAACCGCTGACATCAACGCTCTCATCGACTCTGGAGCCACTGAAAACTTTATCGATCCCATCACCGTCGCAAAGTATCAGTTCCCTACACGACAACTCCCTTCTCCTATAAAAGCATCTAATGCCGATGGGTCCATCAATAAAGGAGGGTTTATCCGGAAAGAAACCTTCTTAGTCGTCAATATGGCCAGATGGGAAGAAACCATTCGCTTCCTTGTACTAAACTGTGGTGGAGATCGAGTAATTCTAGGAATTCCGTGGTTCTCCAAAGTGAATCCATCCATCGACTGGACTAACCGAGTTGTCACTATCCCCGCCTTACTCGAAGGCCATAATGCCGAGGGAGAAGCTCTAGAACAACAATATCTGGTAGAGTCGTTAAAGAAAACCACCATCGCCACTGAAGCAGCTATAGCGACCCCCAAAAAGGAAAGGGTTCTACCTTCGGAGTATATCGAATACGCTTCTGTATTCGAAGAAAAGACCCATGACCTTCTTCCTCCCTCCTGATCCTTCGATCATGGAATCGATCTCGACGAATCTTTTGTACCAAAGATTGCTAAGGTCTATCCACTTAATCCCAAAGAGATGGAGACTTGCAAAGAATTCGTCGATGAACATCTTCGCACAGGTCGAATTGTACCATCAAAGTCCCCTCAGGCGTCCCCATTCTTCTTTGTACCCAAGAAAGATGGCTCCTTACGACCTTGCCAGGATTACAGATATCTCAATTCTCATACAGTCAAAAATGCCTATCCTCTCCCATTGATCTCGGACCTCTTGGATAAGCTGAAAGACTCTACAATCTTCACTAAGTTTGATGTGCGCTGGGGGTATAACAACATCCTCATTAAACCAGAAGACCGGTGGAAAGCTGCCTTTATCACACCGTTCGGACTTTTTGAACCAACGGTGATGTTCTTTGGACTATGTAACTCTCCGGCCACATTTCAAGCCTTCATGAATGATGGTTTCCGAGACCTCATCTCTGAGGGGTGGGTAGTCATCTATATGGACGACATCCTTATTCACTCCTCTGATCCTGTCCAACATACTGAACGAACCAAACGAGTTCTCCAACGCCTGAGAGATCTTCATCTTTCCTTGAAAATCTCTAAGTGCTCCTTCGACGTTGATGAAGTCGAATACTTAGGAATGGTCGTCGGTCACCACCAGGCATCTATGGATCCTACCAAGCTAAAGGCTATCCAAGAGTGGCAACCCCCCACCTCTGTCAAAGCAGTACGGTCGTTTTTGGGGTTTTGCAATTTCTATCGAAAATTCATTGCAAACTTCTCTACCATCGTGCAACCCCTTATTGATCTTACCAAGAAATCGACTGCCTGGGATTGGTCTACTTCTCATGAAGAAGCTTTTCAAACTCTCCAATGTATCTTCATGTCAACCCCAGTCCTACGCCTCCCAGATACTACTTCCCCCTTCTTCTTGATGACCGATGCCTCCCTTGTGGCCACTGGAGGCGTCCTCATGCAGAAAGACGCCAATGGGGATCTTCATCCTTGTGCCTATCTATCAAAAACCTTATCTCCCGCGGAACGAAACTACGACATTTACGACAGGGAGTTACTTGCCATTATCCATGCGCTTTATGAATGGCACCATTACCTTCAGGGAACCTCCCTTCCAGTCACGGTTCTTACTGACCATAAGAACTTACATATCTTATTTCCGTGAACCACGTAAACTCTCCCGCAGACAGGCTCGATGGCTTCTTTTCCTTCAGGATTTTGACCTCCACTTCGTTCATCAACCAGGCACTCAGATGGGTCCTGCGGATGCATTGTCCCGACGAGATCATGTAGACACTGCTGACTATAATCAGGCTGTCACCCTTCTCCCTGATAATGTCTTCATTAACGCTATAGATCTTGCTCTTTCTGACAAGATCACTCAATCATCCTCTACTGATCCTCTAGTACTCGATGCCATCTCCAAGTCGATGGAGAATTCTCCACTATTCCCTCGCTCGTTTCCCCATGATTGGTCTTTCACCAATGGGAAACTCTATTTCCGAAATCGTCTTTATGTCCCAGAAACTCTCTGCCACGACATCGTCTCCTCCGTTCACTCCTCCTTTGCTGGCGGCCATGGTGGTATCTTCCGCACTCACGCCCTTATCGCACAGGATTTCTGGTGGCCCGGCCTCTCTACCTTTGTTCATCGTTTTGTCACTGGCTGTGCCACATGCCAACAGAACAAAGTGAACACTCATCCCACTGTTTCCCCACTGTCCCCCATCCCATCCTCCGCTTCTCAACCATTCGAGCAGATCTCTGTGGATCTTATTACAGACCTCCCCCCTGTTTGGGGTTTTGATTCTATTTTGGTCGTGGTCAACCACGGCCTTATGAAGGGGGTAATTTTCACCCCTTGCTCGAAAACTATCGATGCCGAAGGCATAGCCCAACTCTTTTTGGAGAAGGTATTTCCCCGATTCGGACTTCATGACTCCGTTATCTCTGATCGAGGACCACAATTCGCATCTGCCTTCGCAAGAGAGCTGTCCCGCCTCCTCGGATACGATTTACGACTCTCCACTGCCTATCATCCTCAAACAGATGGAGAAACCGAACGCACCAATCAGTCTCTAGAAACCTACTTGAGAATCTTCTCTGAAGGTCGTCCTGACAAATGGGTGGACTTATTACCTCTTGCCGAATTCTCCCATAACTCGAATGTCCACTCTTCCACACAAAAGACTCCATTCTCCCTTATGTTTGGATATGAACCCAGGGGATATCCCCCTCTCGGAAAGACGTTCATCCCAGCCCTGGAAAAACGTCTTACCCTCTTGGAAGAGGCACGGAAAGAAGCCCTTGCGGCTCACGAGAATTCCGCTCGGATCATAAAGGAACGGACCTTTTCCAAATTTAGACCGTGGAAGGTCGGAGATAAGGTATGGCTAGAAGCCCGAAATCTTCGGTTTCTTCATACGTCCAAGAAACTCCTTCCTAGATGAGAAGGTCCTTTCGAAATCTCGAAGGTCGTTTCTCCCCTTGCCTATGAACTCCGCTTACCCCCATCTTGGAAAATTCACAACGTCTTTCATGCATCCCTTTTATGTATCATCCTATCAGGAGACACTGGAGCATGGACCCAATTTTCTAAAACCACCGTCAGAAGAGATAGAAGGAGAAGAAGAATGGGAAGTCGAAGATATTCTTAATCACCGCGGAACACGAGGACGGAGGCAATACTTGGTAAAGTGGAAAGGGTACTCCTCCACCGAGAATACCTTGGAACTGGAATCTAACCTAGGAAATGCCTCGGAAGTGCTCGAAGAGTATAAAACTCGATGACACCTTTGAAACCCCGATAATCCACTTTTACACCTCCATTCATCTGTCACCTTTACCAGTCATCATGCCGTCTCTCGCTATCTTTGCTGAACGTCTCCCTGTCTCCTACCGCCGTATCCTTTTTGCCACCGCTCTCGCCGACCCCCAACCCCTCTTCTGTATTGAACATGACCCCCTCTGGCCCCAGGTGTCTTCGTTACAGACGATGGTGCGACTTTATCATCAAATTTACACTACTGATCTGCTCTTCCAACGATCCCGCTCCACCCCCAATTCTCCCTTCACTCGAGCTATAGATCATTCTACCCAACAAACGTTGGACCACCTCCTGGACCTCATGCATCTAGAGGGCTTCTGGTTTTTCATTAACTGCATCCCGTCCTCAACCATTCCCATTCTCCAATCCTTACTAGACGGACTCACACCACTCGAGGAAACTCGATACCAGGGGTACCCTTTAACCACGACTCAGGGGATCGAACCTCGTTTCCTCCTTCCTTCTATATCCTCCCCTACCCCACCTTCGTCTTCTCCTTCTCCTCCCACTCCTGCCCGCTGACCCCGTCGCCGTCCCAGACGCCGTAATACCCCTTACGTCGTACTCTCTCAACCTCGTCTTTCGTCTTATGATGATACTCCTGCTCTCCCAGTTCCGGAACCCTCTAGACCAACCTGGACCCCTCAGCCCGAGTGGTCGAATCCCATCACTAGTTATGATAACGATACCCATCTCCCTGTTCGTCCCTCTACCCCTCCTCGTTCTCCTTCACCAGGGACTCCTTCACATCCTATCAACGTTGACGCTCTCTCCGTTACCCCTGTTCGCTCAGGACAATGTTTTAAATGCCAACAGTGGGGTCATTGGTACCAGGAATGCCGCGAGTATCGTTGCCCCAAATGTTACTTATGGGCTCCAGGACATTTACAGAGCCATTGCCGAGGACTCCCCTGTGACGGTTGTGGCGTCAGAGGACATAAGGTTACTTATTGTCCTAATGTTTCCACTAACCCCCCAGAACTTTCCTGGGTTATCGAGGAAAACTCTTCCTCTGGTGGTGAGAACAATTTAGCTCAGTGAGCTGAAGTCTACGAAGGGGGTAATGTTACGGTTATGGACCCCTATTTCTTTTCTTCCCTATTCTTCCCGTGTATTTCCTGCTTTCTCCAAAGTCTTGTTCCTATCCCTTCTGCATTCCGTTTTCTCCCGTTTTACCTTGTAGCACTGGAGCCCAGGGTTACCTCTTATAGTTACGAATCCTCCGGAACATTCTAGATAGTTTCCTTTTTCCTCTTGGTCTGTGCGTGTCTTCTCTACCTATAAATACCTGGATTGTCTATGCCTGTACCTTAGCTAGTTCTACGCAATTCAAGCCTAGTAACCAGCAAGCCGCTCAGGATGAGCGAGAACATTATCACCATTCCCGTACTCTCAGCTACTACGCTAAGGAGTCTTGTTACTCATCGAAGAGTAACCTATCAGCTGATCATCTTTATCGCCACTGTGCAGGATCTCCCTTACTGTCGAGTCGACGCCCTCTATTGGGACATGACAGTATTAGTGGTAATCATCTTAGGATTACCTAGACGACGTATCAGCATATACCACCGGGTATATCTTTGCAGTTACTAGCTGAGTTACTAGCCTCAGCGTAACAATGTCCCCACCATGCTAAAAGGATGGATGGAACAGGCAAGCAAGTTCCATGCCCAACAAGAACGAATCAGGGACATGAGAAAAGGATTGGGATGGCGAAACCCCAACCCCTCTAGGAAAGACCCCAATGCCATGGAAGTCGACGCTGTTTGGCTCTCCCCAGTAGAGAAAGCACGACACATTAAGGAAGGTCGATGTTTCATTTGCCATAAACAAGGATGCATGGCAAGGAATCACCCCAAGGATGGCAAAGCGAGCCAAGGAGCCCCAACCAGACCCCCACGAAACCTGGCACGAATTGCCGTTGCCTCTACCAAGCCAGAACCCCCCAAGGAACCATCTGACCTAGATAAGTACTTAAAGATCCTCGAAGGGAAGAAAGTGGACCCCAAG
The DNA here is from genome assembly GCA_038090335.1 of Solioccasus polychromus. Lineage (NCBI taxonomy): Eukaryota > Fungi > Basidiomycota > Agaricomycetes > Boletales > Boletaceae > Solioccasus > Solioccasus polychromus. The sequence continues at coordinate 14,284 of JBBPMM010000418.1, forward strand.
GAAATGATCCGGGTACTAAAGATGTGCTTTGAAGAAGAAGCAGAGGAACAGGTGGCCCGGATAACCACTTACGAAGAAGCGGATTTTTAGAATGGAGGAAGGTTTCAGCGTCCTTCCCTCCCGAACGAATAGCCCCCATCATCTGTACTAGTAGGAAAGAAAAATCTATTTGAATTCCCATCTCCCTATCCTACAGGGCAAAAACCGCTGATCTAAGAGCACTCCTAGACTCGGGGGCCACTGAAAACTTCATTGACCCCTCTATCATAGCCAAGTATCAATTTCCCTGCTCCCGACTGAAAACCCCAATAAAGGCGTCAAATGTTGACGGAACTGCCAATCTAGGAGGGATTATCAGAAAAGAAACAAAATTGGTCCTAAAAATCGGAGCACGAGAAGAAGTTATCCAATTCCTTGTCCTCCATTGTGGGGAAGACCGTGCTATCCTAGGACTCCCCTGGTTTACCAGAGTCAACCCGACCATTGACTGGACCACCAGGAAAATATCCATCCCTGATCTCCCAAAGTCCATTGCTATCAACGAGCAACGATACCTCGTGGAGTCCCTTCGAAAAACCACCATCGCCACGGAAGCTGCGATAGCCGCACCCAGAAAGGAACAGACCCTACCTGACAAATACCACTCCTACTCTGATGTGTTTGAAGAACGAACCCATGACCTACTACCACCATCTCGATCCTTTGATCATGCTATCGACCTAGATGACTCTTTCATCCCCAAAGTAGCAAAAGTATATCTGCTGAACCCGAAAGAATTACAGACCTGTCGAGAATTTGTCGACGAACACCTTCACATGGGATGAATTGTTCCCTCAAAATCTCCCCAAGCCTCCCTGTTTTTCTTCGTGGGAAAGAAGGATGGTTCCCTCTGACCTTGCCAAGATTATCGATACCTCAACTCGCACACCGTCAAGAACGCCTACCCCTTACCTTTAATCTCCGATCTCCTGGATAAGCTCAGAGCTTCCACCATCTTCACTAAATTTGATGTACAATGGGGATACAACAATATCCTCATCAAACCTGAAGATCGCTGGAAAGCTGTGTTCATCACCCCCTTTGGATTATTCGAACCTACAGTAATGTTCTTTGGCCTCTGCAACTCTCCTGCTACGTTCCAAGCCTTCATAAACAATGCCTTTCGAGATCTGCTTTCCGAAGGATGGCTCGTCATCTATATGGATGACATCCTTATCCACTCCTCCAACCCTACATCCCACACCTTCCACACCAAACAGGTCCTCCAATGACTTCATGATCTCCGTCTGTCCCTCAAACTTTCCAAGTGCGTTTTCGACACTGCAGAAGTGGAATACCTAGGCATGGTCATCAGTAATCATCGTGCTGCTATGGACCCAACGAAACTAAATGCCATCCGCTCCTGGGAACCCCCTCGGTCTCTTCATGCTGTCCAATCATTCCTCGGCTTTTGCAACTTTTATTGAAAGTTCATTGCAAACTTTTCCTCTATTGCTCAACCTCTCATCGAATTGACTAGAAAGTCAACTCCCTGGCGCTGGGATGAACCGCAGGCTACAGCCTTCTCTACCCTTAAAAACCTTTTCCTCGCTGCCCTGGTCCTCCGACTCCCCGACCCTACCCAACCATTCTTCATCATGACTGATGCTTCCCTCGTCACAACCGGAGGAATTCTCATGCAGAAAGATGCCAACGGCGACCTTCACCCTTGCGCCTATCTTTCCAAAACCCTCTCCCCTGCTGAACGAAATTACAATATTTATGATCGGGAACTCCTTGCTGTCATTCATGCGCTGTACAGTACGAGTGGCGCCATTACCTCCAGGGAACACACCACCCCGTCACTATCTTCACTGATCACAAAAACCTAACCTACTTCCGCGAACCATGCAAACTTTCTCGTCGACAAGCCCGTTGGCTCCTCTTCCTCCAAGATTTTGATCTCTCTTTCACCCACCTTCCAGCCTCCCAAATGGGTCCTGCAGATGCTCTGTCTCGTCAGGACATGATCGACACTCATGATGACAACGCACTCACCACCCTCCTCCCTGACTCCGTCTTCGCCCGTGCCATAGATACTGCCCTTGCCACGAAAATTGCGGCGTCTTCAGCCTCTGATCCCCTCGTCCTTGATGCCCTTGCTAAAGCTACCACGAACTCTCCCCTATTCCCTCGCTCCTCCCCCCTTGACTGGTCGTTTGATGGCAGTAAACTCTATTTTAAACAACGCCTTTACATCCCTGAGTCCCTCTGCCATGACGTCATCTCGTCCATTCACTCCTCTTTTGTGGGTGGGCATGGAGGGATCTTTCGCACCACAGCTTCAGTATCATGCGATTATTGGTGGCCCGGGCTTTCCTCCTTCGTCCGCCGCTTTGTCACCGGCTGTGCTGTCTGCCAGCAGCACAAAGTCAATACCCATCCCACTGTTCCCCCGTTATCCCCTATCCTGTCTACATCATCTTGCCCTTTCGAACAAATTTCTGTTGACCTCATCACCGACCTACCCCCTGTCAGGGGTTTCGATTCAATTTTGGTCATGGTCAACCATGGCCTTACGAAGGGGGTAATTCTCTCCCCCTGCTCGAAAAACATCGATGCTGAAGGAGTCGCTCAACTATTCTTGGAAAAAGTCTTCCCCAGGTTTGGCCTCCATTCGTCGGTTATCTCTGACTGAGGTCCTCAATTCACCTCAGCATTCACCAGGGAATTATCCAGACTACTTGGATATGACCTTCGACTCTCCACTGCATACCATCCTCAAATGGATGGAGAAACCGAACGAGCAAACCAATCCCTAGAAACTTTCCTTCGCATCTTCTCGGAAGGACGTCCTGATAAATGGGTCAAACTGCTACCGATGGCGGAGTTCTCTCACAACTCTAACGTCCACGCCTCCACCAAGAAAACCCCATTCTTGTTAATGTTAGGATATGAACCTAGGGCGTACCCACCTTTGGGAAAAACCTTCATCCCTGCACTGGAAAAACGTCTTTCCCTTCTCGAAGAAGCTCGACGAGAAGCTTTGGCAGCCCATGAGAACGCTGCTAGAATTATGAAAGAAAGGGTTTACTCCAAATTCAAACCCTGGAAGGTGGGCAATAAGGTGTGGTTAGAAGCAAAAAACCTCCGATTCCATCACATGTCAAAGAAGCTCCTTCCTAGATGAGAAGGACCCTTCGAGATCACCAGAGTGATCTCCCCTCTCACCTACGAATTGAAACTCCCACCTTTGTGGAAAATCCATAATGTCTTCCATGCCTCCCTTCTCTCTCCCTACAAGGAAACAGCCGAACATGGCCTGAATTTCCTAAAACCCCCTCCCGAAGAGATAGAAGGAGAAGAAGAATGGGAAGTCAAAGACATCCTTAATCACCGAGGAACACGAGGACGGAGGCAATACCTAGTGAAATGGAGGGGATACTCCTCCACCAAGAACACGTGGGAACCTGAGTCCAATTTGGGAAACGCCACAGAGGTGCTAAAGGAGTATAAAAATCGATGAAGCCTTTGAACTCCAATTAAACCGCCCTTTGACTCCCACCACCACCATGTCATCCAACATCATCGCACCCACCACCTTCATCCCAGTCTATGCTCACCGTCTCCCTGACCACCAACGCCATGTCCTTTACGCCTCCATTCTCTCAAACCCTCACGTTCTCTTCCTCATAGAAAAGGATAACCTTTGGGACCGTGCCATCACCCTACAAGCGATGGTATGCCTGTACCAGCAGACCCTCACCCATCAGTTGTTATATGAATGCCTCCACTTGGGAGCGTCCCATGTCACCCACCAAACCCTAGCTGACTCTCAGAACCTCATTCGCCACCATGTCTTAGACCTCCTCCACTACGAAGGATTCTGGAAATTCGTTAACCGGGTCCCTAGATCCACATTGCAAGATATCCTCTTCCCCCTCATCAATTCCCTCACTGCTGACGAAGAAGATGTGTATGACAGACGGATCACGGTGAACACCTCTCACATCTTGCCAAGGTTGGTACCAGCTGGTCCCGTCAACCCCCCTCCATATGTACCTCCACCTCGCACACCTACGCCGCCCCCAGTGTCTCCTGTATACCACCCTTGCACTCCTTCTCCACCAAGTATCTCTCCCCCTTGAACCCTTCGTCGACAAACTCGACGCTCCAGTCCCTACCCTACCTTAAGGGTAGAAACCCCGCCGTCCTCCATGTCCTCCTCTTCCTACGGTAGCCCTATATCCCCAGCTCCACCTGTCCGTCTGCCCCCACCTGTCAACCAGGATGTTATCATCTCGGACATTCAAATAGGATCACCGGCGAACCCCCTTGATGTGGATAACCCCCAGGACCCACCCTCTGTGGAACGTCTGGGTCAGTGTTTCAAGTGTCAAGAATGGAGACACTGGCATGGAGACTGCGTAAGGTTCCGCTGTCCATGATGCTTTCTCTGGAAACCAGGACACCCCGCACGATTCTGTCGGGGACTACCATGCCCCTTGTGTGGGGTCACAGGACATTTCTGCGGATTCTGTCCTAACTCTCGAGGAAACAACCCCCCGGTAACTGATGAAGAGGTTTGAAGGGACTCAAACGCTTAACAAGGGGGTAATGTTACATGTATATAGCAAGGGACCCCTATTTCTTTCACTTAGTCAGCATTCTTCTTTATCCTCACAGCACCGGAGCTGCACCTCCTCTTTTAGTGATACTAGTAGTATTCTCTGGAACATTCTAGAATACCTTCCTTTCCAGCACATGGTCTGTGCACCCTTCTCTCGCCTATAAATACCCCGACTCCCTACCATGTACTGTAGCTAGTTCTACGCAATCTCAGCCTAGATAACCAGCAAGCCACCCGAAGGGTGAGACCCCTCAGACAACCTGCCGTTAAATGTCTTCATCATTGTAGCTCGAGTCATCCAACGAGACCTTGCCATCCATTGGGGCTTTATACAAGAAGGAACTATCGTCCTAGTCGTTATCCTAGTTGGCATCTGGCCTCACCCTCGCCACCAGCTCCACTTTAGGTTCTACCATCTTTATTACTAGCTCGGTTACTAAGCCCAAGTGTAACAGATATGGTGTCGTCGGTCATCGGTGACGACGGCAGCAAGTCCTGCGAGGAGGGGGTGGAGATGGTGTGGACGGGGGAGGAGTAGCAGTGGCTAAGAAGTGGGGGAGTATGTCATCAGTTAGGGTAAGAGGGAATCCCCAATAACGATCCTCCTCAGAGGGAGTGAGACCGTTGATAAGGGACTGGATTGTGGGTAGGAGGGAGGGCAGAATGCAGTTCATAAAAAACCAGAATCCTTCTTGATGCATGACATCGAGGAGATTGTCGAGCATCTGTTGGAGGGAGTGGTCTATGGCTCGGGTGAAAACGGCATTGCCCCCCATGTTAGCACACTGGATGAGGAGGTTGGTGGTATAGAGTTGGTGGTACAAGCATACCATTCCTTGGAGAGACATAGCTTGGTCCCAGAGAGGATCATGTTCCACAGCGAAGAGGGGGTGAGGGTCAGCTAGGACAGTTCCATAGAGAATGTGATGAAGGGAGATGGGGAGACGTTCAGTGAAGATGGCAAGGGAAGGCATAGTGACAGAAATGATAAAAAGGATGTGGTCAAAAATGACTGGCGGAGTGTAAAGATTTCGTAGAGCTTTATACTCAGCGAGGGCCTTGGGGGCATTTCCCAAATTGGATTCTGGTTCCCAAGTGTTCTTGGCGGAGGAATATCCTTTCCATTTTACAAGATATTGGCGCCGACCTTGTGTCCTGCAGTGATTAAGAATGTCTTTGACTTCCCATTCTTCTTCACCTTCTATCTCTTCCAATGGAGGTTTTAAGAAGTTTGGACCATGTTCTGGAGTTTCCTGATAGGGAGACAATAGCAAGGTGTGGAAGACATTGTGGATCTTCCAGGATGGGGGAAGTTTTAGTTTGTATGCAATGGGAGAGACCACCTTGGTGATCTCGAAGGGACCTTCTCGTCAGGGAAGGAGTTTCTTTGAGGTGTGGCAGAATTGGAGGTTATGCATTTCTAACCACACCTTATCTCCTATCTTCCATGGTTTGAACTTGGAGAAGACCTGCTCCTTCATGATTCAAGCAGAATTCTCGTGAGCTGCCTGCACTTCCTTCCATGCTTCTTCCAAGAGGGAAAGACGATTTTCCAAGGCCAGGATAAACATCTTTCCGAGGGGGGGGTATCCCCAGGGTTCGTATCCGAGCATAAGAGAGAAAGGGGTTTTCTGGGTAGAAGAGTGAACGTTGGAGTTATAGGAGAACTCTGCAAGGGGTAGGAGGTCTACCCATCTGTCCGGACGGCCCTCAGAGAAGATCTGGAGGTAAGTTTCAAGGAACTGGTTGGCTTGTTTGGTTTCACCATCCGTCTGGGGGTGGTAGGCAGTGGAGAGGCAAATGTCATACTGGAGGAGTCAGGCGAGTTCCGTTTGGGCATGGCAATAATCTCTGAGCCCGAGTCCAGTACTCCAGTGATAGTCCTGGGTGTCCCTGCAACCCTAGCTTGGATAGACCTAATGTTACGAGTTAATGGACCCCTATTCATTTCTTTAGTCATCGACTCCTTTTTGCTTCACAGCACCGGAGCTGTGCTTATCCTTTCTTGGTAAATACTCTGGAACATTCTAGTAGTTCTTCCTTTCCTGTACACGGTCTGTGCACTCTTCCCAGACCTATAAATACCCGTATCTCTTCCCCTGTACTATAGCTAGTTCTACGCCAATCAAGCTTAGTAACCAGCAAGCCACCTTCGGGTGAGATCCCAAACTGCCTCACGTCGCCCTTATCATCCCTATAGACCGACTAGGTTATATAGCCTACGTCTTTCTCGTGGTAGTCACTTATCCTGGGATCGCCGTTCGAATACATCTATATTCAAGAGGGGACCCGCCTCTTTGTCATCATCGTCCTAGGTATCTGGCCCCATCGGCGACATCGAGTGTATTATAGAGCTCGCCTGCAGCGACTCTGACCAGGTTACCAAGCCTAGCGTAACAAAAGAACTAGCTATCCCCCTTGACTCTTCTACTTAGAAGGGTCACACCCCCTCCACCATAGTACCCCCTCGAGGACCAGCATATCCTTCGGCTTACAAGAAAAAGAAACGACAGACCACTGCTACCCCCTTCTCTGAAATCTACCCCTCTCCTTTCGCCGAAGGACCCTCGCGCAACGCAGCCAATCCAGAATACCCTCCCACACCCTCTGAAGTCTCTGACGCTTCTTCTGAGTCAGATACCCCTACCGAACTGGACCTCCATCAGTTCGACCAGGAGACGGTAGACCGCCTTCATCAGGAAGAAGAAGAAAGGCAAAGAGAGTTAGCAGAAAGGGAAGAATTTCGCCGACAAGTAACTGAAGAAAGCGCACGCATCGCTCGAGAAGAAGAAGAAAGAGCCCGAAAAACGGAGACGAAGAAGATGTCCCGATCAGAATTAAAAGCCGGCCTCCCTGATGACTTTTCTGGGGAGTCCGAGGACGCCGTAAGATGGGTCATGGCCATGAGGGCGTACTTTACCATGAATGTGGACTTATACGATGAAAAGTCAATGCTCCTCACCGCCCTCAATAAAATGAGCAAGGGACGAGGAAGAACCTTCTCTGAGGGATGGTTCTATAAACTCGAAGACCCGTCGATCAAAGCAGAGGACAAAACTTTTACAAAAATGTCCGAAGACTTTGCAAAAACGTTCTACCCCTTTGATGTAGCCAATCGAGCCCGCCAAACTCTTAGAACTCTAGTACAGAACACTCGAGACAAAGATGGCTTTGCCAAATACGTTGCGGACTTTTCCCTTGCCGCCTCCCAAGCTCGCATTACTGATGAAGAAGCCCTCATTGACAATTTTGGGCGAGGGTTAGATGAAAAGATCGTCAATAACATCCTCTCTATGGCGAACGTCCCCACTATGCTACATGGATGGATGGAACAAGCGAGCAAGTTCCACGCCCAACAAGAAAGGATAAAGGACATGAGGCGAGGACTAGGATGGAGGAATACTGGCGGAACCAGAAGGGATCCTAACGCCATGGAAGTAGACTCGGTTCGACTCAACCCCGTTGAAAAAGCACGACACATTAGAGAAGGTCATTGCTTCATCTGTCACAAGAAAGGATGCATGGCGAAGAACCACCCAAAAGAATCAAGAGAGGCTTCCACGTCCACTCCAACGCGACCCCCTAGAAATCCGGCTCACGCCGCTACTACCTCCACCAAACCAGAAACCCCAAAAGAACCTTCGGACCTTGATAAATATCTGAAAGTCCTTGAAGGAAAGAAGGTCGATCCCAAAGAGATGATCCGAGTCCTTAAAACATGCTTTGAAGAAGAGGATGCCGAAGAAAGCGTGGCTCGTATTACCACCTACCAAGAATTGGATTTTTAAAGCGGAGGGAAGTATCAGCGTCTCCCCCTCCAGAATTATTAGCCCCCGTCATTTGTACCAGTAGGAAAGAAAAATCTATTCGAATTCCCATTTCTCTTTCCCATGGGGCCAAAACCGCTGAAGTAAAAGCTCTACTCGACTCCAGAGCTACGGAAAATTTCATTGACCCAACCATCATAGCCAAATATCAGTTTCCCACCTCTCGACTTCGCACCCCGATTAGAGCCTCCAATGTGGACGGAACGACTAACCGGGGAGGAATCATCCGAAAAGAAGTAAAACTTGCCCTTCACATCGGAACCAGAGAAGAAGTAATTAGATTTCTCGTGCTGCACTGCGGCGAAGATAGAGCAATCCTTGGAATACCATGGTTTACTAAAGTAAACCCTCTCATCAACTGGACTACTCGAAAGATATCCATTCCAGACCTACCAGATGACCAAACCATTCCCGATCAACGATACCTCGTCGCTTCCCTATGAAAAACTACGATCGCCACTAAAGTGGCTGCAGCGACCCCTCCCAAAAACCACTCCCTGCCTAAGGAGTATCACTCCTATGAGGACGTATTCAGTGAAAAAACTCACAACCTCCTACCCCCCTCCCGAGCGTTCGATCACTCCATTGAACTAGACAATGACTTTGTCCCAAAAGTTGCCAAAGTCTACCCATTGAATCCGAAAGAACTACAAACGTGCAAGGAGTTTGTAGAGGAACATCTGAACACGGGCCGAATCATACCATCCAAGTCCCCCCAGGCTTCGCCATTCTTCTTTGTAGGAAAGAAAGATGGATCCCTTAGACCTTGTCAGGACTACCGATACCTCAACTCCCACACCATCAAGAATGCGTATCCCCTACCGCTTATCTCCGATCTTCTTGACAAACTCCGGAATTCCTCCATCTTTACCAAGTTCGACGTTCGATGGGGCTACAATAACATCCTCATCAAACCTGAGGATCGCTGGAAAGCAGCCTTCATCACCCCCTTCGGTCTATTTGAACCGACAGTAATGTTTTTCGGCCTCTGTAACTCCCCAGCCACCTTCCAAGCATTTATGAACCACGAGTTTCGAGACTTCATCTCCGAAGGCTGGTTGGTTATATATATGGACGATATCCTTATCCATTCCGACAGCCCCTCAGAACACACCCTATGAACCCGAAAAGTCCTTCAGCGACTTCGTGACCTTCATTTATCATTAAAATTGTCCAAATGCGTCTTCGATGCTACCGAAGTCGAATACCTAGGCATGATCATTGGACACCATCGCGCTGCGATGGATCCCACCAAACTCCATGCTATTCGTTCCTGGGAACCCCCTTGCTCAGTCCGAGCAGTCCGTTCCTTCCTTGGATTCTGCAACTTTTATCGAAAATTCATTGCGAATTTTTCAACCATCGCCCAGCCTCTCATCGACCTGACCAAGAAGTCCTCCACTTGGCATTGGGACCCCCCACAGGAACATGCTTTCCTCACCCTGAAAAACCTATTCCTCGCTACCCCGGTGTTACAACTCCCAGACACCACCCGCCCCTTTTTCGTCATGACCGACGCCTCCCTCGTTGCGACTGGTGGAGTCCTTATGCAGAAAGATTCCAATGGAGATCTTCACCCCTGTGCTTACCTTTCCCGCACCCTGTCCCCCACCGAACGCAACTACAACATCTACGACTGAGAACTTCTTGCTGTCATTCACGCCCTCCACGAGTGGCATCACTACCTTCAAGGGACCTCTCATGTCGTCACTATTCTTACGGATCATAAAAACCTCACCTATTTCCGTGAACCAAGAAAATTATCCCGTCGTCAGGCTCGCTGGCTCCTTTTCCTTCAAGACTTTGACCTCACCTTTTCTCATCTCCCTGCGTCCCACATGGGACCTGCCGACGCCCTTTCTCGTCGCGACGCGGTTGATACGACCTCTGATAATGCCCTTACCACTCTTCTCCCTGACACTATCTTCGCGCGTGCCATCGATCTTTCCCTTGCCGACAAGATCGCCCACTCCTCATCCTCTGACCCTCTCGTCCTTGATGCTATC
>JBBPMM010000419.1:0-24642 GCA_038090335.1 Solioccasus polychromus
GTAAGTACAATGTGCTCGTATGACGAAGACAAATGACGGAGGAATGTAAACGTAGTGCGCCATGTGCAGTCCGGTAGTCCGGTCGGCCCGGTGTCGTGGCTGCGCGCGTGATTGCTAATTCCAACAAGGGCTGCTTCCTTAAATTCGTAGAACATCATGCGCCGGTAGATACTTCATTATTTTGATGGCTGGGAGCGGGTTTGGCTGCCATTGTTCTCGACCTAGTAGTCGTCTTCGACTTTGGCTTTGGCCTTGTACACTATAAAGCGCGTGATGAGCGAAAACGGACAACGGCAAGAAGGGGCAAAGTTACTCGTGCCATGACTCCGGGTTACGGTCATTTTCGGATGCACCGCACCGTGACCGAGGCACTCTTATTCCGGGACCAAGTTGACACGTTCCAGAACGTCTTCCCCCATGATAGATAGCATCCCTGACATGTCTAGACCACCGTCTTCTCATAACTAGCTCGTGCGTGTGCGACTCAATGCGATTCGCGAGCGTTAAGCCCATAGTGAACAAGCGCGTCGAAATAGTGTCCCGTCTTCGGTCCCTGAGCGGAAATACACCCACACGGGCAACTGTAGAGTGACAACGTATCCGGCGAAGACCACTGGTGCCAGTCACTCGTAAGCACAACGGAACAACTCGATAAAGAAATATGCACACCGCTATCGAACGTTCTCAACAGCAGTAAATGGGGGGGTTGTTGTAACTAGTGCTTACGACAAATCAAAAAAAGAGGTATAAAGGCGTACCACCGTCGGCCGCATTTGGATCTGCAGGGCCCTGCCCAAGATATCGTTGTTAGGACGGTCGGAGGCGGGACCGACTGCCTCGGATTGTGGCTTGGTCGGCTTCGGCTCCGTACACTACCAAACGAGGGACTCCTGGGCGAGCACACACGCGGCGAGCAATGACAAGAGTAAAAGACTTGCATGACGTTCTCATCCCTTCCGAAACCAGCTGTCTTGGGTCCAATGTTCACATTCCTTCTAATGTGTACAGAACGACATGCTTGTCATAATGTTTACATATGAATACATACATTGAAATGAATTTAGCATGCAGTATCATCCTGCTTTCGCTTCTGAACTATGGGGATCTGAACTGTGAACCAAATATCAGTCATGCCTGACCTATCCCCCTTGTCCGGATGCCCAGAACGCAGCTCGATGTTGGGGGGTTTTGTTGTCAAGGAATCAATAATTAAACTTGCAGCCAGAAAGGGTGACATCTGCTCGATGTCAGACAAATCGATCGCCCTAGTCGAGAAAAAGATTTTGAGGTAACTAACGTCAACAACTTGGCCTTCCTGCAATTCAAATATAAGCGGAGGTACACCACTGGAACCATATCCAGGGGTGAATATACCCGCTTTCTTCAGTGGCGGTTCAGGGATTCCAGCACTCGATTGCATGTAGAGCGGGTCTAAATAAATCATGTCAACGGAAGAATTCCTAACTGAAAGGTTTACTCACATATGCTCAAGTCACTGTAATTGAAAAGGAATGCATTCAAATACAAGTCCCTTGTTGTCTTGTTTTCGATTCGAATCCCATAGCATCTCTCCGAGTCGACATCAAATTCGATGATGCCTAAGTCGTTTTCCGGATCCGTTCGGCAGAGTCCCGGTTCAACCGGGATGAGGTCAGGAACACCATAAACATCACACTTTGTTTTCAGGACGTGAAAGTCGACAGATACATCCCGTCTGGTTCCAAGAGGGCTTTCCTTGTTCTTGAGGTCAAGGTACCAGAAAAAATGCGCTGCGGAACCCAAGATATGACTGGGGTCATCGAGGGAAAATTTGTACGGAAGTTCCGTGAGGCCGAACTTTCTCACGACCTGATCTATGGCCTTGAAAGTGGCAAGGTTGTTTTCCATTTCAACTTCCAACTTCGCCCTTTTCAATTCTTCAACCACTTCGTGATAAATGCCATCCCCCTTTCTTCGCCGAAGGGCTTTTCCCAGTGGCGATTGATCTCCTCCCGGGCCCAGGTAGAGAGCTACTTTCCCGATACGATCCAGCTTGGCAAAGGTAACCTTGGTGAGATCGACCGATGTCATCATTGTAGTCTCAAAATCCTTGACCAGGAAAGTGTCATCAACTACGAAAGTGCCCTGGCAGTTGTTCTTAGCGGAGTAGAGGGCTAGCCCGACTCCACTCAAGATCCCACATGCTGAACCGGCATGAATGACACATTTTCCATTTTCAGCGTCTGCTTTGTGGTGGACCTGCCTCCCGCCGGGTAATCTTGTATCAAACAGGGTACGATGCCTGTTGACGCCTTCACATTGAGGATTTTGATCCTGTCTAATAAACGAAAATATAGTGAGGTTTGCATTATTAGTCCGAAAGACTCCTACCGGTCGAGATATATACGGTCGATAATGTCGGTATAAGTGATGTCCTTGATAGAGCTGCACTTCAGAATATCTAACAGCGCACTCGTGAAAAGACCGTGGCTAGTACATTCATAAGCTTTCTCTTCCTCACCACAAGCAGCCAACAGAACATAGGACGAGTCGCCATGATAAGTAAAATCAGTGGGAATTTCCCCAGTGTGAGCTCCCCAGATGATAGAATCGAGATTTTCTGGGATGTTTGATCTGAGCTCGACGCTACGAGGAATAAAGTCACAACCCTTCACGATGGGAACAGCGAGCTGTTTTTCTCTGGACTCGGAGGCAGAATAGCAACAGTCGAAGACGAGAGTCTTACAGCACTATCAGCAAACAACAATAGATGGCATGTGCTACTCACAATGTTGTTTCCTTTTTTCTTGGCGATGTCTTCGAGCAGAGCACCAATTGTACGATCAGGAATTGGGAACACGCTGGAATCACCAATATTTTGTGGATTATCAGTGCAATCTTGTGGAATTAAGCACTGTATCTTCTTAGTAAAGTTCCATGCATGTGGAGCGAGGAGTTCGCCCCCATACCCTGCATAGAAGATCAGAATCGCATCATCTTCTTTTATCTCTTCGTTCGCCTGTAGATCCTGGAAGGCTTTAATTATCGCATCACGCCTTGCATCATCATTGATAAGTGTGCGGATACAATCTTCAGGCACACGGAGTTTATCGACTAGATACTGCTTCATGGCCTTCGCGTCGTTGACCGCTCCAGAAAGCTCCATGAACGTGGCGTATTTGTCGATCCCAATGATCAAAGCAAACCTGAGAATGCGGTCAATTAATGGACTGAGTGATGAAGGTAACACACAGAGGGCGTGTAGGAATTGAGGGAGGTTCCAAATTACAGGGTCCTGGAGGATGCGTTATCAGTGAGATGCTCTCCGCCAGTTAGTCCACGTACCATTGGTCACTCCAAAAGGCGTATTCTGTGTGGTATCGACTGCTGGAGTGATGTGTGATGATGAAACTATTATGTCAGCTGCACGACTTGGGTATGGAGTATTGGTGTCTCTGGAAACATTCGAAGGATGAGGATCTGCATGCATGAAACCGAATCAGCGATACAAACAGAGCCATGGAGTTACTGGTTACACTTATTCATGTCATTTCTATATGGTTCTATCCCAGGTAGAACGGTTATGCTCATCGAAGAACTCGAAGAGGAGGGTCCTAGATAGCATAGAGAATTATCATCCAGGTGAATGGAAAGTAATCTTTTTTCATCGTCATGGTTCACTTTTGCTGGAGGTGTACGAGATCCGCACAGAAAACACTGAAGACAGCTGAGGGCGTTCCCCATTCTAGGCAATATCAGTCGATCTGTGGATGAACGTCTGACACTTTAATATTTTCCACATCACACTACTGTTCCGAACAACCTAGGCCGTGGAGTCGCACTTCTTGACCCTCCTATTTCCTGAAAGCGATCAGCAGAACAAAAGACACGTAAGAAGGCAGTGGAGTAAGTAATACATTTCATCATTGCTTACTATTGGTCGATTTTCATCAGACAATAAGGACATACAGGGTGTTGGTTATCACAGGCGCCGAGGTGCTTATTGCATTCAAAATCAGAATTCGACATTGGACTTCTCACTTCTGATATTGCCTAGAATAGTTTAATTTCCGCCTACTCAAAATATGAGAGCTCAGAGAATGAGCCAGAAAATTAACTCACAGGTAGCAGCATGATTATGGTGATTTTCAAAATCGTGGTCGTATTACAATGCATGTAATCCGGTTTTTTTTTATCCGCGTCAAACGATGCATAGGGTCCAAGCCTCACTACGAACATGGCGCACATGCTGCTCGCCGTATAGGTAGAAAAGCCGCATGTAGAAGAGGCACGCCGCGCGAGACAACGTCGTCGCCCTCCTCGAGGATGCGTGAATTTCGGTTTGCCAAAAGACAGTGACGATTTTACGACTAGAATTGGAATTGGAAGTTTTGAAACGAGCCTCGACACCAGCAAATACAAACAGTTCATTGTTGAGCCTCCTGATGTTCCGTTGTCAGATTCCTGTAAAGCGCTTGAAGAACCCGAAGAGAATTAGGCTGACGTCATCATTTATTATACCATATCGAGTCTGGATTCGAACCTTAATGAAGCTGAAGCGGGGAAACCCCGTGGAGGGGTGTCAGCTGAGCCTCCAAGCACACCTGATAAACTAGCAGATAGCTTGCGAAGTAACTCGGCCTACTGCAGGCAGGTGTACGTTGACACCTCAGCTCTCGTCAGGGAATTACGTATACCTGCTACCACATCCTTTGAGGATGATGACAGTCTGGTAAGCACATATATGCATTCCATCGCAATAAGCTTCTTACATTGCACAGGTCTCCTTCCTTGTGAATGAAGAAGTGACTCCGGCTGAACGGACGATCACTTCCACTCATATCAGTGCATCTCGTTTGCTAATACAAATCACTCACAGGTCGAATGGCGCAATCTGAGACAATTTTGAGACAAGCCGACTGGAATCCTGACTTGTATTTATACCCTGTATCTTTATGAATTACCTGCTTGAACATTCATTTTCAGTGAAAAGAAGGTGATCAGGGCAGCTTCGGAGCTTCAGCACTTACACGAGAAAAAGCGGTAACGACTGACCTCACGGTAATCAAATCTGCCGTGGTTGTGAAAGGATGCTTCAAAATTGAGAAGGCACTCTGCCTCCGTCGAAGATATCGTCTTTGCTCTTGGTATCGGACGAGTGGGCTGGACGTCAAATTGTCCCAGTTCTTGAAGAAGCGCAGCTCATTCAGTAAGAAAGTGTTGGGTTTTACGCACGAGACCGTGTGTTGTCGCGGTCGTCCGAGGTCGGGACATGCTCGTCTTGTCCCAGCATGGAGTGTTCGGAACCAACGATTCTGATACTTACATGGAATAGGGTGTACGAGCTGGGAAGATGGGACTAAGATGTTGAAGGGTAACCTTTCTGCCTTTCTTATCCAATCCCAAGACATAGCAGTATTATCGGCTTTGTTCATCTGTCGTCGTCAATAAGAAGGCTAATCCGAGTACGTTCCTGGTTGCACATTGAGCGCGATCTCTCGTTTATCACGCCTAATACAGCATGAGCCATCACGAAGCGATTGTCCAAGATTAGAAAAAAATACATATGGGACATTTTATATTCATGTCCGCAATCCTTGCGCATGAGGAGTTTCGTTATTCGAACGACCAGGAGAAAGTTTCACACGTGGTTCGACGGCTGCCCTCAAGACTGTCGGTTGTGTTCGTCTGTCACTTGTCGAACTGACATTTCAAAATCCAGGTGGAAGACTTACATGGTTGGGTTTCGTAGGTACCAGGACTTCGATTGACGCTTGTCTGAGATGTCCCCTCCCACTAGCACGCGGGGGTTTGGTTGGAGGCTGATAATTTGGTATGACTTGCCTAGCTGATCGGATACTAGCTTCCTCGTTTCATAGAATCCAAAAGAATGTTTGATGTTGAGTCCCAGAAGCCTGAGAGATAGACTTATATATCCCCAAATTGTGGGACGTCTCGCAGGGGCGGTTGAAGATGTAATTGATATAGCATAGAACATGCCACAAACGAAACAAAACGTTGATCGACCAACTTCATCGTAGTTAAAGTCGTCCTCCAGTTTACTCATTGGCACTTCAGCTTATCGCATTGTCAAAGTCTACTTTGGAACTAAATAGGATGGACTCGTACCTTGAAAATACTGCCGCTCACATCTTCACTAAGAGATTCTGTGGCTACCTCCTGCAGTGAAGGAATGAATGCATGCCATGATAACGAAAGAATAGTTTATTCCAGGTAGATTTCTGTCCAATGTCGAAATCTGATAATCTATAAGATATCCTTGCAAGGATAATGGTTTATATATAGTTGCATACCGGTGTCAGCTGTGGGATTACTGCGGTTGAAGAGAAGAACGTGGACACACAATAATTGGATTGAGATAGGTCCGGTGCTTTACTTTCCAGTCAGAACTGAAGCAGCAGTCGCCAGGATGACAAACGATGTACAGAAATAACTTGCCTTGATCCGGAAGGACTTGTTAGTCAAGAACGGGGTATTTGTCGGATGGCTGGGGTCAACGACCATGATGAGCGCCTGCACTGTTGTTCATGATTCAAGAGGGCTTGGTGTATCGAGGCTTGCAACTTGAAGGACATCCGAATGATCGATTGTGTGCACTGTCGTGAGGGATCTGAACGATGGCAGGCGTTCAAGCCCGAGGCATCAATGTTGACAAAGTCACAAGCATGGGGACAGAACAACGTTGCGCACTATGACCGAACCCCCCATCCGCAGGTTCTGAACATCGGTGAAAATGACCTCAACTAGGACAAGTGGGTGGGTTTGGAGTGACTGAGCGATGCTGACAAGTTGTCAGATGAACTGATGATGCTTGACACTTTTGACAAGAACCTGGTGAGAGCAGTCGCCTCCCATCCACCAGATTACATCTTTTCGGCAGGACTCTCAAGGGACTTTATCGATGGCAACTTGCAAAGGATGAAGAGGTAGCAAGACAAATGGGAATGGACATGTACATGATTTCAGTTTCAAGGGATGGCAGGTGGTTGTTTGTGGGAACAAGGAAGGGACGACAGTTTTAGATGCAGCAATCAAGGAAAAAATTGTCAAAGTTGAAACTGGGAACAGTGTGTATGCCGTTGACGTGTCCCCAGATTCAACAGCATTCGCAACTGGAACTCTCGAGGGCAAAGCATGCGTTTGGAGTGTAACATCAGGCGAGCAAATGCTTGGACCACTCGAACACAACAAATATGTCAGTGGGACCAAATTCTCACCGAATAGCAATTGGATTGCCACTGCATGCCTTGAACACTCGTTTCAAGTCTTTATCGCTCGCAGCGGTGGCAAACTCGTCACCATCGAAGCTACGCCATCTGGGGCTTATGGCAATCCCCTCGCTTGGTCACTGTGATAGGATCCTGATCCAAACGCAAGACTGTTGAGAAGATAGATTGACGACCGAAGCCGTGCGCGGACGTGATAAAATACAAGGAGGACGAACTGAAAAAGGGAAAAGATAAGGCGGAACCTCGAGTTACAGTAAATAGTAGAGCACATAATCAAATAAAGAAAAAGGGAAAACAACCGAGACAAGAAATAAGTGAGACATCGGCGGTCATGCGGATGTAACGTCTCGTGACAGTCACATGACGGGCGTCAAATTTTCGCTGCATCAATGCCATCAAAGGACTACGAAACACAATTGTTTTATGCCTCAACTGGCACCCTGCTGGCTGAATTCCAACTCAAAGATGATTCATCCCATACACTCCAACTCTGTCTCCCTCCGAATGGAAGATTCATCTCAACCATACTCGATCTCCTTCAATGTGTCCACATTCGCTCGGATTGTCCCTGACATTGAAGAGAGTGATGAAATATGGTCAATTTCTATCTCTCAGAACAAAAACCATCTTGCAACTGGACGACAATACAGAAAAATCTCTATCCGTGACCTGAGCACCATCCTCCCGGATTCGTACGGCCCATCCCAAGTATGTGTCTTTTCTCCCGGGATGTGGAGTATGCTCACAGACATTATCTTAGGCATTGAGTCGTGGTGAATATGACGACGTTCTCGAGGTACGGCTAGTCCTTTTCGGTTTCGAGCCAAACAGTTCTCACAAGCGCATAGACTGAGGTCCCGTCGAGTACGTCTGCCGACCAGTTTAACCACGACGATATTCGTAGTCACTGCACTCTCCTGCGTACGCGATGACGTGTTAAAGGCTCCCTCGTTGTCGTCTGCCGACACTCTCGAGGCCGAAGTACCACAGCCACAGCTCCGTTCGCCACACATCGCTTCGCAACCGCTAACTACGACCGTTCCCCTCGAGCCATCTTCAAGTCCGGAGGAACCATCTGTCGACCCTCGACCCACAGAGGCAAGGTAAATTCGAACCCTTGGAAAATGGATACGCGCGAGGTTGCGGCGGGAAGACAACACGGAGGCTCCATGTCAGCCGGACGATGCTCGTAGGGTTCCCATGGCCCGACCCAACAACCAGCGCTTGCGTGGAGTGAATATCACACAGCAAAGCGGTTCGACATTTGGGCCAGGTCATCCTAAACATGTAAGTGTTCTTTGAGCATTGTGATAATACGGTGAACCTGATAGATGATCGTAGCAAGCAGCCATAGGAACACCAGTAATTGCACAATCTCTTTACGTGTGCGTACAGATATTCATCACACATTAAACAGAAGTGGTTCAAGGCAGAAAAAGAAACGAAAACGGCGGATACTTCGACTAGCGGTCAAGGATCTGCAAACCCAGAGACGGTGATACCCATAGGTCTTTTTCTTTCAATTGTGATCCGCTCTGTGACGTTCTATGGTCTATCAGGTGCAACAGACGAACGAGTCATCCCAACCCTCTGCCACGAATTTCCACGTATTGGTGTGATCTTTAATTTTGACTATGCATGAGACTCAATAGATCACAATAGCGACAGTCCGACGGATCTGATCCCGAATCCCAAGTGTGGATATGTCGGTTCGGTACAGAGGATGCGGCGCACGGACGTAGTTGATGCCGCAGAATGAGTTGGGCGCGCCAGCATATCGATTTTGCTCTGAGGCATCGCAGCGCCGGTGGTTACTCAGTTGAGGGCTTGCTACTTACATTGCTATCGTTTGGCTACATGTACTCTTCTATATTTAATTTATCTGTGACAGTCATTGTGAGATGTTATTCTCTTCATGTTCTAAACCAGCATAAACACATGCTATTGAAAACAACACGGCCTGATTGTATACGAGACGATCCGAGTTCGTAAACTATCTATGTTCCGAATGGAGACCGAGTATATAATTAATAGCGGGGTCGTTCGGGCATCGTGTATCACCGTCCATGGGCAAAAATCTTCCGTATCCAAGTCAAGGCAGGTTTAACTGGAAATACGAATGCAAGCATCGTATAGCCCGATTGTCGCTGAACCAATTCATCAAGTAACATGAGTAAAAGTAAAAGTACACAAACCACCAGACCAATTCTTCAGAGATACAGACGTCGATGAGATGTCGGCACATAGTCTATGGTTGCATGGTAACTCGGACCCAAGGGCTGCTTCTTTAAATTCGTAGAAAATCATGCGTCATACTTCATTATTTTGATGGCTGGGAGTGGGTTTGACTGCCATTGTTCCCGATCTGGTAGTCGTCTTCGACCTTGACTTTGGCTTTGTACACTATAAAGCGCGTGTCGAGCGAAAACGGACAACGGCAAGAACGGGCAGAGTTACTGGCGTCATGACTGCAGGTTATGGTCATTTGTCGGATGCACCGCACCGTGACAGAGGCACTCTTATTTCGGGACCAGTTTGAGACGTTCCGGAACGTCTTCCATTTACGTGCCCGACATGTCTAGACCACCGTCTCCTCGTACCTAGCTCATGTGTGTGCCACTCCATGCGATTCGCAAGCGTGAAGCCCATAATGAACAAGGGCGTCGAAATAGTGTCCCGTCTTCGGCCTCCAAGCGGAAATACGCCCAGTCGGGCGACTGTAGAATTACGACGTATCGCGACGAAGACCGCTGATGCCAGTCACTCGTAAGCATAACGGAGCAACTCGATAAAGAAGCATGCACACCGCTACTCGAACGTTCTCAACAGCAGTGAATAGGGGTTCGTTGTAACTAGTGCTTACGACGGACCAAAAAAAGAGGTATAAAGGCATACCACAGTCGGCCACATTTGGATCTGCAGAGCCCTGCCGATAATATCGTTGTTAGGACGGTCGAAGGCGGGTCCGACTGCCTCGGATTGTGACCTGGTCGGCTTCGTTTCTGTACGCTATCAAATGAGGGATGAGCAAGCACAACGCGGCGAGCAGCGATAGCGTAAACTACTATCGTCTGGTTAGATGCGCCGCATACGTTTCAAAAGAAAACTTGCATGATTAGGTTCCGCTGGCACCATCGTCGCTTGGTCCTTGTTCACTCTCAGTGATAGTTGAAACTCTGGCGGAGTAGTAATAATAAACCGGTCCGACTGATCGAAAGCCCGAGTTTTGCTAGCTATCTGCACCCTTTTAGGCGGCCTTTTTCTTGGCGGTCGTCGTTGGTTCAATTGGTTAAGAGGTCGCTGAATATTCGTCTGGTTGGGGGGGATACCTCGACGAGAAAAGATGGAGGTCTTCTGACAAGCCACCTATGACAAGAGAATCCATCGATGGCGACTTGCAGACGGAAAGAGGTGGCGAGACAAACAGGAATGGTTGTGTACTCAATTTCGGTCTCGAGTGATGACAAGTGAATTGTTTGTGGGCACGGAGAAGGGAATGGAGGAATCAAGGAAAAAGCTGTCGAGGTTGAAATTGGGAACGAGGTGTGGGCCGTCGACGTGTCCTCCGAGTTGGATCCCGCAGTGTTTGCAAATGGGACTACCAAAAAAGAAGTGAGTATTTGGAGTTTAACGACGGGTGAGCAACTGCTTGAACACGACGACAATGGCACTGACGTCAAATGGTGACAAATTATCAACATCGAAACCACAACATCCCGTGCTTTTGATCCCACTTTTCCTGAATGTCCGTATATGGTAATTACTATATATGGTACACTACTGTAATCCACTGAAGTGCTAACTACAAATGGTGCACATTCGACAAATGTAACCTGTGTTGGGTTGGCAACCTCAGAACTCACTCTTTGGTTACGTTTCTCCTTGAGCGCTTGCTGGAAAATGATACATGAGCCCAAAGGACGTGGGTTCCGATGACGTCGGTCATTTTGCTGCTTCTGGATCACATTGAATACCCTATTCGAGTGCCATTCATCGCAGGCTAAGTACTGGGATGCTTGATCAAGCACTCACCAATTCATAACCCTTCTTCATTAAAAGGAGATCGAAAGTAACGTTTTCAACCTCCGCTTCGGCCTGGCACGCAACGAAGAAAAAATATTGTGCCCATGCTGGAATGGCAGACTTGCATGATGTTCTCATCCCTTCTGCAACCAGCTGTCCTGGGTCCAGTGTTCACATTCCCTCTAGTGTGCACAGAACGACGTGCTTGCCATGATGTTTACATACGAATACATATATTGAAATGAATTTAGCATGCAGTATCATCCTGCTTTCGCTTCTGAACTACGGGGATCTGAACTGCGAACCAAATATCAATCAGGCCTGATCCGTCCCCCTTGTGTGGATGCCCGGCATGCGGCTCGATGTTGGAGGGTTTTGTTTTCAAGGAATCAATAGTTGAACTTGCAGCCGGAAAGGGTGACGTCTGCTCGATGTCAGACAATTCGATCGCCCTAGTCGAGAAAAAGATTTTGAGGTAACTAACATCAACAACCTGGCCTTCCTGTAATTCAAATATAAATGGAGGTACACCGCTGGAACCATATCCAGGGGTGAATATATCCGCTTTCTTCAGTGGCAGTTCAGGGATTCTGGCACTCGATTGTGTGTAGAGCGGGTCTAAATAAATCATACCAACGGAAGAATTCCTAGCCGAAAAGTTTACCCACATATGCTCAAGTCACTGTAACTGAAAAGGAATGCATTCAAATACAAGTCCCTTGTTGTCTTGTTTTCGATTCGAATCCCATAGCATCTCTCCGAGTCGACATCAAATTCGATGACGCCTAAGTCATTTTCCGGATCCGTCCGGCAGAGTCCTGGTTCAACCGGGACGAGGTCAGGAACACCATAATCGTCACACTCTGTCTTCAGGACGTGAAAGTCGACAGACACATCCAGTTTGGTGCCAAGACGGCTTCTCTTGTTCTTGAGATCAAGGTACCAGAAAAAATGCGCTGCGGCACCCAAGATGTGACTGGGGTCATCGAGGGAAAATTTGTACGGAAGTTCCGTGAGGCCAAACTTTCTCGCGACCAGATCTATGACTCTGAAAGTGGCAAGGTTGTTTTCCATTCCAACTTCCAACTTCGCTCTTTTACATTCTTCAACCACTTCGTGATAAATGCCATCCCCCTTTCTTCCCAGAAGGGCTTTTCCCAGTGGCGATTGATCTCCTCCTGGGCCCAGGTAGAGAGCTAGTTTCCCGATGTGATCCAGCTTGGCAAAGGTAACCTTGGTGAGATTGATCGATGTCATCACTGTAGTCTCAAAATCCTTGACCAGCAAAGGGTCATCAACTATGACAGTGCCCTCACAGTTTTTCTCATCGGAGTAGAGGGCTAGCTCGACTCCACTCGAGATCCCATGTGCTGAACCGGCATGAACGATACATTTTCCATTTTCAGCGTCTGCTTTGTGGTGGGCCCGCCTCCCACCGGGTAATCTTGTATCAAAGAGGGCACGATGCCTGTTGACACCTTCACATTGAGGATTTTGATCCTGTCTAATGAACAAAAATATAGTGAGGTTCACGTTATTAGTCCGAAAGACTCCTACCGGTCGAGATATATACGGTTGATAACGTCAGTATAAGTGAGGTCCTTGATAGAGTTGCGCTTCAGAATATCTAAAAGCGCACTCGTGAAAAGACCGTGGCCTCTACTTTCGTAAGCTAACTCTTCCTCGCCACAAGCGGCCAACAGAACGTGGGACAAGTGGCCATGATGAGTAGAATCAGCGGGAATTTCCCCAGTGCGAGCCCCCCAGATTTTAGAATCTGGGATGTTCGATCTGAGCTCGACGCTACGAGGAACAGAGTCATAACCCTTCATGATGGGAACAGCGAGCTGTTTTTCTCTGGAACCAGAGGCAGAATAGCAACAGTCGAGGATAAGAGTCTTACAGCACAATCAGCAGATAATAATAGGTGGCATGTGCTACTCACAATGTTATTTCCTTTTTTCTTGGCGATGTCTTCGAGCAAGGCACCAATTGTACGATCAGGAATTGGGAACACGCTGGAATCATAGTTATTTTGTGTATTATCAGTGCCATCTTGTGGAATTAAGCACTGTATCTTCTTAGTAGAGTTCCATGCATGTGGAGCGGGGAGTTCGCCCCCATGCCCCGCATAGAAAATCAGAATCGCATCATCTTCTTTTATCTCTTCGTTCTCCTGTAGATCCTGGAAGGCTTTAATTATCGCATCACGTGTTGCATCATCGTTGATAAGTGTGCAGATATTGTCCTCAGGCACACGGAGTTCATCGACTAGATATTTCTTCATGGCCTTTGCGTCGTCGACCGCTCCAGAAAGCTTCCCTAACGTGGCGTAGTTGTTAATCCCGATGATCAAAGCAAACCTGAGAATGCAGTCAATTACTGGACTGGGTGACGGAGGCAACGCACAGAGGTCGTGTAGGAATTGAGGGAGGTTCCAAATTACAGGGTCCTGGAGGATGCGTTATCAGTGAGATGCTCTCCGCCAGTTAGTGCACGTACCAGTGGTCACTTCAGAAGGCGTGTTCTGTGTGGTATCAACCGCTGGAGTGATGTGTGATGATGAAACTGTTGTGTCAGCCGCACAACTTGGGAATGGAGTATTGGTGTCTCCGGAAACATTCGAAGGTTGAGGATCTGCGTGCATGACAATGAATCAGTGATACAAACAGAGCCATTGAGTTACCGGTTACGCTTATTCATGTCATTTCTATATGGTTCTATCCCAGGTAGAACGGTTACGCTCGTCGAAGAACTCGAAGAGGGGGGTCCTAGATAGCGTAGAAATTTATCATCCGGGTGAATGGAAAGTAATCTTTTTTCATTGTCATGGTTCACTTTTGCTGGAGGTGTACGAGATCTGCACAGAAAACGCTGAAGACAGCTAAGGGCGCTCCCCATTCTGGGCAATATTGGTCCATCTGTGGATGAACGTCTGACACTTTAATATTTTTCCACATTGCACTACTGTTCCGAACAACCTAGGCCGTGGAGTCGCGCTTCTTGGCTCTTCTATCCCCTGGAAGCGGTCAGCAGAACAAAAAAACACGTAAGAAGGCACCACAGCAATTAATGCGTTTCTCATTTCTTAAGGCTATTGGTCGATATTCATCAGACAATAAGGACATACAGGGTATTGGTTATCACAAGCGCGGAGGCGCTTATTGCACTCAAAATCAGAATTTGACGTTGGACTTCTGATATTGCCTAGAATAGTCAATCCCCGCCTACCCAAAATACGAGAGCTCAGAGAAGGAGCCAGAAAACTAACTCACATGCAGCAGCATGGTTATGGTGACTTTTGATATCGTAATCGTATTATAATGCATGTGATCCGGTTTTTTTTATCCGCGTCGAACGATGCACAGGATCGAAGCCCCGATATGAACATGGCGGACATGCTGCTCGCCGTACGGGTAGAAAAGCTGCATGTAGAAGAGGCGCTGGCTACGCGAGACAACGTCGTCGCCCTCCCCGAGGACGCGTGCATTTCGTTTTGCCGAAAGACGGTGACTATTTTATGACTAGAATAGGAATTGAAAGTTTTGAAATGAGCCTCGACCCCGGCAAATACGAACGGTCCAGATATCATTGTTGAGCCTCCTGATGTCCCTCTATCAGATTCCTGTAAAGCGCTTGAAGAACCGGAAGAGAATTAGGTTGACGCCATCATTTATTACACCGTATCAAACCTGGACTCGAACCTTAATAAAGCCGAAGCAGGGAAACCTTGTGTCAGCTGAGCCTCCAAGCACACGTGACAAACTAGCAGATAGCTCGGAAAGTAACTCAGCTTACTGTAGGCAGGTGTACGTTAAGGCCGAGTCAGCTGTCATCAGGGAATTACATACACCTGCTACCCAACACCCTTTGACAACGATGACAGTCTGGTAAGCGCATATAGGCATTCCATCGCAACAAGCTCCTTCCATTGCACAAGTCTCCTTCGCTGTGAATGGAGAAGTGACTCCGGCCGAACAGACGATCACTGCGAGACAAGCGGTGCTAGCAGCTCTTCCTTTACCGCCTAAGATGCCAGACAATGCACCACAGCCGATTGTGATACAAGCACCTCACACTATGTTGTTGCATGTTCATCGTCACTCCTAGTGAAAAATTGTCCTATGGGAATAATGTCAGAGCGATGGAGACGTAGAAGAGACTACTGGGATCGACCAAGGTGTACTTAGATAATATGTTCCCACGCGGGGCTAGATCTTGGTAGCCCCTGGTATGGCGCCACGACGATGGCATCGTCAGCATGTATGCTACGACTCTACAGCAGAAATATGTACCCGTTATCACATAACTCATCCCACCATGGACTCACGGCAATGGTGGTGCGTACACCGCAAGTATTGTAAAGGGCGTCGGACGCTGCTCGATACGGAACGAACCTGATGTTCCTGTAGATTGTAGGGCCAACCTATGACCACGCATCGCGCCGCACGAGTAAGTTAGAAACCCGCGGCATTATGCTTGCTACATCAAACAGTCTTACTGTAGTCTGGCGATACAGTATCAAATAAGTTCTCCTCAGCAGGCACGAGCTACACACCTCCAAATCATCAGTCCACCCGTATCAGTGCATCTTGTTCATGATCCATTCGGACATTTGGATAATGAGAAATGTAGCATATATCGTTTGCTAATACAAAACATTCAAGGATCGAACGGCGCAATCTGAGACAATTTTGAGACAAGCCGACTGGAATCCTGACTTGTATTTACACCCTGTACCTTTATGCATTGCCCGCTTGAGCATTCGTCATCAGACGATTTGGGATGTCAAATGGCAATGGGTCCCTCAGGAAGGCATGACGCCTCAGTGTGAACCGTTGGAATCCGAGTACATTCCTGGTTGCACATTGAGCGCGATCTCTCGTTTATCACACCTAATACAGCATGAGCCATCACGAAGCGATTGTCCAAGATCAGAAAAAAATACGTACGGGACATTTTATATTCATGTCTGCAATCCTTGCGCACGAGGAGTTTCGTTATTCGAACGACTGGGAGAAAACTGCACACGAGGTTCAACGGCCGCCCTCAAGGCCGTCGGCTGTGTTCGTCTGTCAGACTTATCAAACTGACATTTCAAAAATCCAGGTGGAAGACTTACATGGTTGGGTTTCATAGGAACCGGGACTCAACTCGATTGATGCTTGTCTGTGATGTCCCTTCCCGCCAGCACGCGAGGGTTTGATTGGAAGCTGATGATCTGGTGACTTGCCTGGCTTATTGGACACTAGCTTCCTCATTCATAGAATCCCAAAGAACGTTCGACGTTGAACCCAGGGGTCTGAGAGATAGGTTTATCTGTCCCCAAATTGCGGAATGTCTCACGGGGGCGGTTGAAGATGTAAGTGATAGAGCATAGGTCATGCCACAAACGAAACAAAACGTTAATCGACCAACTTCATCGTAGTCGAAATCGTCCTCCAGTTTACTCAGCAGCACTTCAGCTTTTCGTGCTGTTAAAGTCTACCTTGGAACTAAATAGGACGGATTCATAGTCGAAAATACTGCCATTCACACCTTCACTAAGAGTTTCGGGTATGATTCCACAGCTGCCTCCTGCAGTGAGGGAATTTATGCATGCCATGAAAACGAAAGAATAGTTTACTCCGGGTAGTTTGCCATCCAACGTCGAAATCTGATAATCTATAAGATATCCTTGTGAGGAAAATGGTTCATACATAATTGCATACCGGTGTCACCTGCGGAATTACCGAGGTTGAAGGGAAAAATGTAGGCACGATAATTGGATTAAGATAGGCCCGACACTTTATTTCCCAGTCAGAACTGAAGCAGCAGTCGCAAGAATGACAAACGACATACAGAAATAACCTGCTTTGATCTGGAAGGACTTGTCAGTCGAGGACGGGGTGCTCGTTTGACGGCTGGCATTAACAACCCTGATGAGCGCCAGCAACTGTTGTCCGTGATTCGAGAGGGCATGGTATATCAAGGCTCGCAACTTGAGGAACGCGCGAATGACCGATTGTCATGAAGGATCTGAACAATGACAGGCGCTCAAGCCACCATGCGTCAGTGTTGGTCAAGGCATGAACATGGGGATGGAACAACATTGCACACTACGATTGAACCCCTCCCTCGAACCTCTATCCGCAAGTTCTGAACGTTGGTGAAAATGTTTTCGACTAGGACAGGTGTGCGGGTTCCAAGCGACCGAGCAATGCTGACAAGTCAATCGGATGAACCGATGAGGCTTGGCACTTTTGACAGTAGCTTGATGACAGCAGTCGCCTTCCATCCCAATGGAATACATCTTTTCGGCAGGACTGAAGATGGAATTTATCGATGGCAGCTTGCAAAGGGCCAAGAGGTGACAAGACAAACAGAAATGGATGTGAACATGATTTCAGTTTCAAGGGATGGCAGGTGGGTTGTTTGTGGGCATGACAGAGGGATGACAGTTGTGGATGCAGAGATCAAGGAAAAAATTGTCGAGGTTGAAAGTGGGAACAGAGTGTATGCCATCGACGTGTCCCCAGATTCAACAGCATTTGCGACTGGGACTTTAGAGGGCAAAGTGTGCATATGGAGTATAGCATCAGGCGAGCGGCTGCTTGGACCACTCGAACATGACGAACCTGCCAGTGGGACCAGATTCTCACTAAACGGCGATCGGATTGCCACCGCATGCTATAGAGATTCGATTCATGTCTTCGACGCTCGCAACGGCGATAAACTCGTCACCGTCAAAGCTGCGACATCCCAGGCTCTCCCCTCACGAGGTCACATGACGGCCCGGGTATCAAATTTTCACTGTATCAAAGGACTACAAAATCCAGTTGTTTGATACCTCGACTGGCACCCTGCTAGCGTAATTCCAATTTGATGGCGATTCCTCCGATCAACTCCAACTCTGTCTCGCTCCGAATGGAAGATTCATCTCGACCGGACACGATCGTACCATCTCCTTCTTCGATGTGTCCACACTCGCTCGGATTGTCCCCGACATTGGAGAGAGTGATGAAATGTGGCCAACTGCTATCTCTCCGAACAACAGCCATCTTGAAACTGGACGACCAAATGGAAAAATCTCTATCCGTGACCTGAGCATCCTCCCGGATTCATACGGCCCATTCCAAGTATGTGTCTTTTGTCCCGGGATGTGGGGTATGCTTACAGACACTATCTTAGGCATTGAGTCGCGGTGAAGACGACGACGTTCTCGAGGTGCGGCCGATCCTTTTCGGTTTCGTGCCGAACAGTTCTTACAAGCGATAGACCGAGGTCCCATGCAGCAGAAACTCATGCGATTGACAAGCTCCTCGTAAGGTGTATCTCACTGCATATTATCATGGAAATTAACCGAAAACTTGATACATTAGTGACAAGAGGCAGCGCGATTGAGTCTTGATAATGGACCTCAAATGTCGTATGTAATACCTTCAATCCTTCTAGAGAAGGTTGATGGCGTTCATATCTTGTCAGCACAGACTCAGCGTCACGCTGAGACTTCTTGCTGATTCGCCCGTCACCATCACTGCGTAGCAATTGAGGTTTAAGGTTCGTATGAGCGGCTCGATCATAAAAATATGTGATCCCATATATTCCAAATCTTGGAGTCGGCGTTCTACGGTATTTAATACCAAGTTCAACTTCCTGCCCGCATCTTTCTCTCTTTCTCTTTCTTCTTTCCCCAGAAACTCGCCCCTTCCTCGTTCATATTATTTTTTTATTATGGTCCCTTCCATCAATAACGTGCCGGCGGTCAAGGATTTCCGCACACCCACTTGCGATGCACCTAGAAGGCGCCTCGCCACGCTTGGCGTGGAGAGCCCGAAGAACGTAGGCGCTCGAAAGGCCGTTTCACTGGTAGGCATTCCCATATCACATCTCGCCATGCTTTCTGACGAACACGCCGCGTCATAGCCACGTCCACGCCTCTTGTCCAGGGGAGAGTCTCTCAAGAGGGTGGTTCGCGACGCTGACCCTCCCCAGTCCAAGCCGAAGAACATCGTTAGCAGGGTCGCGTCGGCGAGGTCAAAGTCTGACATTGAACTCACCCTGAGACCCGGCAGTTCATCATCTCTCGCCGACTCTGTCCGCACTCCATGGGACGATGATGAAGATGAAAGGGCCGTAGTCGAGGATCTTGCCCGCTGTGTCGCAGCAGCAGTTCAACGTTGGACTGAAATTGAACGGATGTTTCCTCCAAGTCGTACGGACGAACACAAAGCGATTGATCAGGCGCGCCGTGACGTTTGCGCGGCTCTTGCCAACCAATTTCCCTTTCCATCTTCTCCCGTTTCCTCACCCCCTACCCTTCAGCCGTCTGCCATTCTTGCCGAAACTTCCTCGCCTCGGTCGGCGTCTGTCCCTTCCACGGAGTCTGCGAAACTCGCTGAACCTGTAATTTTTTCTGACGAAGATTGGACAGACGAAGTTGAAGCGCGCATGCAAGCCATCATTGATCACATGCTGGACGAAGCAAGGACGCAGTTGGCTGTCCCATTTCCCCGGTTCTCCCTTTGGGATGATGACGAGTTCGAGATCAAAGACACTGTGCTGCGTCCCCCATGTATCTTAAGAGATCCCACCGCCCAAGTGCCTACGCGTCTCGCAAGTATCTCAGAGGAGCTGGAAGACGATGAGATATTCGCCATAACACTCGATGCAAATACTACCCCCAATATGCAGGATTCGGTTTTGATTTACAGCGAAGCCTGCCTTGCAGGGTCGTCGAGTCAAGAGGACAACGAAACGTTGACGGATGAAGCCAAAGGATGCATGCAAGGTGTCATCGATAGCTTATTGGCGGTTTCCTGTTCCCGCATTTCGGACTCGTCCTCATCAGAAATTGAAGACACTGCGCCATACCTCCCGAGTGTCTGGGAAGAGCTCACCACCAACGTGCCAGCGCACCATTCAAACTTCTTTGAGGACTTGGAAGACCTTGACGGACAAGTGCTCGTTACAACGTCCAACGCTGGCATTCCTGTCCACGTGCAAAATTCGTCTTCGAATCATGGAGGATCTGGAGTTGGGCTTTGCAGTGGCCTGGGGTCCTTTAACTTGGTGGTGTGTTGTTTTGCCACCATGTTTTCGTCTACTAATTTGCACTTCAAGGCATTTGGTACCTGGCCTTCATCTGTCGACACTACCCCGATTCTAGTCCCTGATTCTTTTACGAGTTCAACGGACCCCAGCGACGCCATACATACTTCGCGGAATAGCACCTCACCCGAGAACGACTCGGCTTTATCAAGCGCTGCCGACAAACTCCGTGCGATGTCTTGTTCTCCGTCTGGCATTGCCCAGACACTGCCCTTATATTCCTTGTTGCGGCATCCTCGTACCAAGTATACTGCCTTCAAGACGAAGTGTACCGATCGTGTCTCCGACCTAGAGACAGTACTACTCTTTTCCAAAATGGGGTGCGAGCACGTCGTTAAAGAATCGGACAGCACTGGCGGGGACTCTGGTTCGCTGGGAATGACGAGACGTGACGGATGGTGGGGTAGACGATCCCAGCCTATAATGTCATGGTTCCCTTATAGTCGTCGCGATCGACGCAGGGTCTTGGATGGTCGAAGGTACAGGTGGGCTCGTTCAAGACTAAAGCTGCGATGAGGGTGGAGCGAGACAGGCAAAGTACGGCGCTCTTATTTCATTTCATATACTTTCTACTTCTGCATTCCTCTCTTCCGTTCTTTCCATTCGATTTGTTGATCTCTGTCGACCTTCGTCGATTATCCTGATGGACGCTCAAACTTGGAGATGCGACTTCAGTGTAACTATATTCTTTCACATTATATCTGGACTTGTTGTTTCTTTATTCCGTCCGTTTTCTTCGTTGACCTCTCTCCACTACACGACGGACACTCAAACCCGAAGACACGACATGCCTCAGTCGACACCGGTCTGATTCATGGGTTCATCAAAGTTCTCCCCTACCTTTGATGTTTCCTCGAATGGCCAAGCATCGAGCATCTCATCCAGTCTCTCGCGCTTCGCAGACCCTCAGCACATCTATTATCGAGCAGGAACTGTCAATAACGGGAACGTTGTTGCGCCACTGCTTTCTTCTCCCAGACCGCTTGTGCACGCCCCTTCCTCTAGCTCGCCCACTTGAGGGCGCGGAGGAAGGGTAGTGGGCGGTGGTTGCGACGTGGTGTCATACTCGCCTGCTATGTTCTGTTGCTGCGAATCCCCCATTCTGCTACGATGATTGGAGCGGATGCGAGATTCACATTTTTACGACTCTGTTGAATGATGCGTCTTTGTAGGAGAAACCGGTCGTGATGTAGAGTCGTCTTCGAGGTACTTCGGACCATACTTCTATATTTCTACTTCATAGTCGTGTGACTTCCTTTCTTCGATTTGTAGCTTCTATTTCTCCATATCAGTCGTAGATATGCGGGCATGTAGTATTGTATCCATGTAGTATTGTATCTTCTGAATCCATAGTCAAGGGCTGCAAACCGACGTAACTCGAATATCGCTATCCGCGCACTCCGTCCTCGAACGAAAACATACCATCCACAAGGGCAGCGGAATCATAAGAAAGGCCGCACCCGACGTTTGCTGATGCCGATCAAGGTGAGTACAGAATTTATGGGACCAACGAGAGTACAGCACTGTTACACGGACACTTTCGACGGCGGGTAACGAGTCGTTCATGCATTGTTTCTGGTTACATGTAGATCGTCGGGATGTGATCAGCCGGCACCGGAGGACGTATGGGACGAGGTTCTTTTGGTTCCACATAACCTCGGCTGGTGTGAGCAGGGTCTATGTCATTGTTCGGACGACTGGGCGCAGGTACCTTGGTACGAGACTTAGCAGTCGACTTCGAGTTGGTGCGCTATAACATGTGATACACATGTATGTGCACGCACACAACCACGAATGAAAATATAATTACAGGAAGTTTCGCGACTATCGACTATATTCATCCGTTAAACTCGCAATATCGACGTTTTCTTCGAGGAGGGACACTTACATGATTCGGCTTGGCCTGAGCCATCGTCAAGGGATTCTCGTTCGTCGCGTTTACAAACGCCCGAGATTGAGATTTGGGCTTGTCTGCTTGATCGGAAGATCGTTTTTGGTTCGCTGGGCGTAATTTGTGCGTAGCCAGCTTCTGAGTGTTCGACGTGGTGTTGTTTCGGTGGCACTAGAGGAAGGATGTGCATTTGTGTGAGAAAGTGCCTCGAGGGCGACGGTGGTAGGTCCGCTGAGCGTGATATCGGAGAAGGGCTGGGCAGTATCTCAGCGTTATGAGGATCTGTGGAAGATGGCGATGAGGGTGGTTTGTATGGCGTTCGCACGGAAAGAAGGAGTGAATACGAACGTCGTCGTAATTAAACTGACCATTTCCATGCATGTTCGACGGTACCTCGACTTATCTCGTCGAGATATTTCGCTTCAAAGCCATAAACGATGAGTACATACACCGAGAACTTGAAGATCGTTTTCGACGTCCCTACGTGAACTGGGTTTCGTTGTCACGGGATCTTGCTGACCAGGTGCATCAGTGAGAGCCTGTGTATGAAGGAAACTAAATACATGGGGTGACTCAAGAAAGATGGCGCTCAGGTTGCGAATGGTGACTTTTCCATCAGCGTATCCAGTGGCTAGATGGTCACTGCTGGTGGAGAGGGCAATCGACTAGTCGTACCCACTGTCTTTAATGGTGGGACTAATCTAAGCGAGGGTCAACGAGTCCAGGAGAAAGATGGAACGGTCCGAAAACGTGGCGATTAATCTCCCATCGGCAGATAGAGCGTGTTAGAACCACTCCTAAGATTATTATATAATCCAACTTTTGTTGCTCTCAAGCACAATCCCATTTATGCATTATCACAATGCATATCTTATCTTGCATATGCCTTTAGATAACATAGTTATCTTATCCTGAGCATAGATCATTGATTGATCTTATCTCATCCTTAATCCCGATATCTATCAAACCTTAGATTAGATAATCTATATGATGCTTAGAGATCCCACATCATCTCCCTTATATCCGACTAGAAGTATTCTTACTTCTTAATGATCTTCATCACTTCTGCATATAGATGATATCATCATCTATACCCCTATCCCTATTGCAAGGCATCGCTCACCAAGCATTCCTTACTCTATGCCTACACCTTGCTTTAGATGTCTATCATATCATTATCCTTATGATATCTACAGTCCCCAGATATCATTATCTATCCATTGTCCTCATTCCCTCGGACATTCGCTTAAATGTCTGCATGCATCCTCATGCCTCGCTTAGACATATTCTAGCCAGCTCTAGAATATTCTCTATGATGCAGATACATTGCTATCACAGCATGTATACCGCATTTCCCCCTATTTATTGGTCTAGCCAGTTCTAGTCCATCCCCATGCATATTCAATGCCTGTCTTTACTCCTTTTATAGTATTATTGTTCTCACAGACATTCCTCATGTATAGTAGCATGTATCATAGCATTTATATTATTAGATAGACCTGTGATGTCACCTATGACATCATACCTCATGTATAGTAGTATATATGTTCCCATCCTGAAGCTAGGGATTTCCTTAGCTTTGGAATACACTTGATTTGGGCTCTTCATTGAGTCTGAGTTATAAGTGGCCGCGATGGCATAACAGAGCAATAGAATGGGCTCCATCGATTTCCGACGTCTCGGAGGAGCAACGGGCCAGTTGATGCATCAAGCGACCCGATTTTCTGGTCCCTCGATGCGGCAAAAATTTTCTGGGCGTCTTTGACCAAACGAGTGGTGTGCTTGGCCCAGTCGATGGCGTAGGCGACTTGATTGTCAAAATCCCGTCGTTGCCGCAACTTGCGAATGTCGAAAATGTGGATGGAGCCGCCCTTGGAAAAGCTATAATATTCCTGGGTGTGCAACCGGCCCTCTACTCCCACTTCACGGCCACTTGTTCAGTCAGTTCGTCTGCTGTCTAAGCATGGGAGCTTGAATATACAATATAACCCCAATCGGCCATGAGTAAATTCTGCGCGAATCGCGTTTACTTCGATGACCAGAATGATTCGACGTTCGGTCCACAAACGTCAAACCCCCCGCCAAGGATGATGATGATCTCGATGTACGCGCTTGTTCCTTTTAGTTTCGAAGCACTCTCTGACGATTCGGCAGGCTGGCATGCACGCTGGGTAACAACTTTAATTCCGATGAGCCTGAGGTTGATCATTTCTGCGCTCGCTCGTTTCCATACTAGCACCACTTGAAGGCGCCGGCGGCCCCTCATCGCCATCTTCCGAACATCCTTACAGTGACCTCCAAAACCCTTTCAATAACTAACCCTGATGCAGTGCGCGAAGCGCACTGCAATCACCTGGAATAATCACACCAAGCTTTGCTGGAGAGAAAGATAGTACATACTCTTGGCTA